>AWUE01022910.1:0-25725 GCA_001974825.2 Corchorus olitorius | reverse complement strand
AACCCCTTTACCACACTTGATTGACGGTGAGTCATGAAAGAGCCATCCTTGTTGCTGGTTGTAACTCATTTTTCTTCATTTTCAGGGGAAGTATGATGCTTATAGGAAAAGCACAAATGAGAGATTATGAGCAGAATGGCCAATCGCAATAAAGCCCTGAAGCCGAACTATATATATTTTTTTGCCTTATAGTTGTTTTCTTTCTCTTTTCTTTCTTTTCATCAATGTAATGTAATGACAAATTAAACTAATGGAATAGCCCTTTTATTTATACCTAATGTGCCTAGCTCTTTCCTCCTAATATGCAATGCGGAATGATGCTAATGTAAAGACTAAGTAATACAAAGAATTTTTTTTAATGTATTTTTCTGTATTATTATTCTTTTGTTGTTTTTTCGTGATTATGAATGTGATTATACTAGATGCAAATACTACATCAACTAAATCGTTAAGATATTTCAAAAATTGAAAATTGATTCAAATGCCCCGTGATTGCGAAATTAAGAAACAAAAAATGATTTAAATAAAGGATTAAAATGCAACAATACTACATGAAGCTAAGCCCTGAAATATGTAAAAAACGCCAAAGGCGCAAATCAAGATTTTTGGTTTTTCTTTAAATGCAATATAGATGACTAAGAATGAATTAGTTAATCTAAATTAAATGTGAACTTAAAATGACCAAAATACCCCTGAATATGCAAAAATGACCAAAATGCCCCTGAATTTCGAAAATGATCGAAATGCCCCTAGATGACCCTAATGCTAGACAAGGAATAAATTGATTTAAATGAAGGATACAGGACAAAAATGGGTGTCTACATGTGGTGATTGTGGTGTGGTGGTTTCAGCTATTTGGGGTGGGGGAGAATGTGTTTCGGCTTGGGTGGAAGGTGGAGAATCCGATATGTGACGTCTAGAGCGACGTGTATGTGATGAAGATGCAGCATCACTAAAATGCTTAGCAAAAGGAAATTCACTTTCAATAAATCGAACATGCCTACTAACAATTACCTTGCCAGAGTCAAGATATAAGCAGCGGTACCCTTTTTGCTGAGGACTATAACCCAAAAACACACATGGTGTGGAGCGTTGCTCAAGCTTGTGCTACAGGTTTGAATGCAAATGTGGGTAGCAAAGTGAGCCAAATACCCGAAGTATAGAATAATCTGGTGCTCGCTGAAAGAGTACTTCAAAAGGAGACTTGTTATGAAGAAGTAGAGTTGGTAGCCTGTTTATCAAAAAAAAACTGTTGTTTGAAATGCCTCTGCCCATAGATTTAATTGTGCTTTTGAGTGTTTAAGCATTGTTTTTCCTACTTCTGAGACATGTCTGTGCTTTCTCTCGGCAACGCCATTTTGTTGCGGCGTACGTGGGCATGATGATTGAAAGAAAATTCCATTGTCATGTAGAAATTGAGCAAATATCCCACTAATAAATTCACCACCATTGTCTGATTAGAAAACTTAATATTTAAAGATCCCAAATTTTCAACATGGACTTTAAAGGTTTTGAAGCATGCCAAAGCATCAGATTTATTTTTCATCACATAAAGCCAACGAAATCTCGTAAAATAATCAATGAAGATAATGTAGTATTTACAACAAGAGACAGAAAGAGTTGGGGATGTCCAAACATCACAATGTATCAACTCTAAGAAACATGTAGCAGAAGTAGTCCTTTCAGAGAAGGGCAATTTACATGATTTTGAAATAAAGCAGAAAGAACAATGAGAATCTAAATTTTCTGAAGAAGTAGAGATAGAAGTTTTCAATTGACGTTGAACACTAGCACTCGGGTGTCCCAATCTTGCATGCCAAACATCAAAATTAACTGAAGCAGAAAGACAATTCGGAGATTGTTGCAGAGTGGCCGGTCTATTCCGAAACGGATAAAGTGACTCATCATTACGGCAAATGTGGAGTATAGCCCTCGTTCGTAGATCCTTCACAATAAATCCCCATGAATGGAATTCCACAAATCAATTTTATCTTTAGCAAACTTTCGCACATAAATCAAATTCTTTTGTAGTTAAGGAACATAAAGAACATGGAAAAGATTGAATGAAGATGTAGGGGATTGTAAATTCATGTTACTAACTGAATTGATCGAGACATGAGAACTAAAAGTAAAATTAGCACTACCACTGTATGGAGATCTAGAAGTAAAATTACCATGGCTATTTGTCATATAAGAGGAGGCATTCGTGTCCATATACCATGACGGATTGAATCGAGAGAGAGACCTGCAAACTGAGATGTAGCATCAGATTGTGTGGCATAAGGACAATTAGCAGCAACATGACTAAAGACACCATACTGAAAACAGTATCCAGAGAATTGAGCAGGGGAATGAGGTCGAAGCAATAGGGAAGGACCAAGAATGCCTCCGCCTCGCCAAGCTTGAGGTCTCGGGTTTGACATCCAAGGGGACTGGTTGTAATAATATGAACCACGTCCACCTCGACCACGGCCTCCTCAGCCTCTCCAGCGGCCGCCACGGCCTCGATATGTAGTTGATGTTGGTCGAGGGCAAGTAGAGGTATTGGCATCAGTAGCAGGAGGTGAATTGCTTTGCTGTTGAGTGGTGACCAAGGCTGTTTGAGGTGGGTTTGATTGAGAAATAGATTATGTATTTTCAAGACGTGCTTCATGGTTGAGAAGCATCGTCCAAAGTTCATGGAAGGTTGGAGGTGGCTTTTAATTTTAGGCAAAGGTGACAATGGAATCATAAGAGGGAGGGAGACCTTGGAGGATGAGGCTGACTTTTTCTCTCTTTGTTAAAGGTTGTCCAATGGCAGCAAGAGCATCGGCAATTTCTTGTAATTTTTGACATTAGGAATCAATTGAGAGGGTTCCTTTTTTATACTTGTTAACGGTGAATTTCAGTTGTAGTTCTTTGGCGGTGGATTTGTCAAGAAAGTGGGATTCCAAGGCGTGCCATGCTTGATATGCAGACCTTGAATTGTAAAGAAGAGGGAGGATTTCTCTTTTGACTTAGCATTGATCTAACTTAAAATCAGTCGATCATGTTTATGCCAAGTGAGATACGTTGGATTTGAGATTGTAGACACCCATTTTAAGATTGTATCCTTCCATTTAAATTAATTTGTCTCTTATTCGGCATTAGGGTCACCTAGGGGCATTTTGGTCATTTGCATACTCAGGGGCGTTTTGGTCACTTTGGGCATTTTAGTGGGATATCAGGAGTTTCTTTAATGTTTAACATGTTTCTTTTACATTTCAAAATCAAAACCCAAGAAGATATTTTGTCTCTATTTCGTTCACCGTAAGTTGCATTTTGTTCACCGTAAGTTGCATGGTATTTTTGTTTACTTTTGATTAAGTCACATTCTCATGTCTTATCATCACATTAGCCTTTTACTTTAGCATATGAAGTCATTTTGGTGTCCTTTCATTTTAGCGTGAAGTCATTTTAGAGAAATTGCTCAACTTGATTTGTACTAGTTATTAGTTAGATACTTCTTTGCATGGCATACATAGGACATTAAATCATTTCACTGATAATAAAGAGTGCATAATGGGAACTTTGTTTCTTGCCACTTCCAAGATAAAAAAAAAAGAAAAAGGTTCCATTTACACTTTACAGTTTATCAAGTACAAAACATTTACATTTTTCTTTTCCTCTCTTAATCACAAAAAAATATACAAGAATAATAGTCATTTACACTTTCACTTTACAAAAATAGATTCGATTGCATAGCATAGTAAAATAGTCATTTACATAAAATGGGACATAGGGATTACAAGTGGGTCTTGCATTCATTTTTCTCCTTCCTAGTTTAAACTTGATCATGTGGTCATTCTTTTGACCCCAACTTCCTTTCCCCAACCAGAACCAGGTTCAACGCCAATTGCAAAATAATCCATGGCCCATTCTATCACAGTGGAATTCATCAGCTCCTCAAAATTTGCTCAAAGTTAATGCTATAAGGGGAACCTACATCCTGCAAACAACATACATTTCATTTTTTAGCTCATGTGCATACAACACTCTCTAGGTTTTTCATCTCATGTGTTAGCATTTTAACATTAAAACAGTTTAGTCTAGTCATCCAATTTCAGTACTTTGAGTTCATTGTCTTAATTCATTTCGGATTCATCATCAGCATCTAAAATTTAGCATGACATAAATTCTTGACATTTCACTGGGAGAATAGACACATAGCAGCATTGGCAGGCATTGTATTTCAGCAACATGACATTGGATACATGCATTGGGATTCATTTCTTTATTCCTTAAATTTCATTTTTTTTAGCATGGCATTTCTACTTACACATGACAACAAAGTTTCTATCATACAGTGTAGGTGTGTGCAGTGCTACCCAACGTATCAAATTATTAAGATTGGGAAAGGATTGTTGCACAAAAGCCAACAGGGATTCAGTTACAAAATGAGCATGAAACAAAATTGAATGGCAAGCAGGGAAAGACATGACAGGATAATAAAGTTTGAGAAAAGAAATTGTGTAGCTAAATTAAAGCAGAGCATCACAGGTAAGCTAAGGTTTGGCTCAATGGTAATTCCATCAACTACAAACAAGGAAGCAGAGATATCAAGCAAAGGGGAATGGCATAGTTAAAAAATAGGCAAGCAAGCATCAACAAGGAATTTCAGTCCAAGAGCACTTCAATTTAATCACAAAGCAGTAAAGCAAGTGCCAAGGTTCACATGATTATTTAAATCTCAGTAATTAAGGTCAGGATTACAAAGCAAAGGAAGGCTCACTACACTCAAAGCAGTAAAGAATTTCAATACTAAGATTCCAATTATCAAGTAGTTAAAGAGAGAGGAAATTTTTACCTGAAATGCCAGCTCACCTTGTTCCAGTGGATGATTCTTTCTTCCAACCTTATCTCAATACAGAGAACCTGCAGAAGAAACAAAAAAATTCAGTTAGAGCTAAATAAGGGATCTTCCCATTCACGCTCCACAGAGGATTCACACCTGGACTCTCTCTCTCTCAACAATCTCAAAAGTTTCTCTCTCTCTCTCTTATTTCTACCATCCCTCTCCCTCACAACCACAGACACTGACTCAAAAAGAAGGATCCTCTCCCACACCGAACCCTCACCAAGAAAATACCCTAAAGAAGACCCCTCTCGTCTCTCTCTCAACTCCCAACAAGAAAATACACACTCATCTCCCCTCACTGTCAAAAAAACCCCTCATCTACACACAGCCATTTTTCACTCCCATACTCTCTCTCTCGAATCTAGCTCTCACACAAAAACAGATTCTTCACCAAAATTTTTCCAAATCGATACACAAAGAAAAATGGATTTAGCATCTCCCTTTGCTATAAAATAAAGAGGCCATTTTTCTCATTCGGGTACACCAGAGGATTAGCTTTAAAAAAAAGAAAAGAGGATTCGAAATCACCATCTTTCTATAAAGAGCAGAGAAGGAAGAGATCCTACCTACGTTTCGACAGAGATGAGAGGGCCTTTTTCAGTGATCGTTTTTGGAGGAATTTGTGGAGAAGGATCGATGTGATTTTGAAGATCATAAATGTCAAGAACAAGTTTGAAGAGGTAAGACTATATGAGATAATTATTTTGATCAAGCTTTTCGGTGACAAAGTGTGTGATGTTCACGGTGTAAGGATTGGCGGCGGTAGCCATGGTGAGGAGGAAGAAAAGGATCGTAAAAGCTAGCCTGATACCATGTTAGGTTTCAATTGCTCATTTTGATTGTGAGTTTGTGTTTCATTATATATCAAAAGAGATTAAATTTGTTTACAACTCTTAAGAATATATTAAAGAGATAAAGATAAAGGTATGTGAAACGGAGTCTATATAAATGACTTATCTAACAGTAATCTTCTCAAGTCAAATAATTCAAATTTGAAATTATGGATAAATGCAAATCATTTATCCTCTACATGCCCCTCAAGATGGTTTACCAATGGAGACACCAATCTTAGACAGCAGGTATTGGAATTTTTGTCGATGTAGAGCCTTTGTGAGAAGATCAGCTAATTGTTCTTGAGTAGAGACATGATGTACATTCAAAAAACCAACAGTTACTTTGTGACATACAAAATGGAAGTCAATGGAGATGTGTTTCATTTTGGAGTGGAGTGTTGGGTTTCCAGAAACATAGGTGGCTCCTATGTTGTCTAAAAAAATGGTCGGGGGAGTAGGAATTGAAACATGTAGTTCAGTAAGAAGGTTTTCAATCCATGCTAGCTCAGCTGCTACATTTGCAATAGCTCTGTACTTGGCTTTTGTGGATGACCGAACGATTGTTTACTGCTTATTACATTTCCAAGAGATGTGGTTACCATTGTAGTAAACCAGATACGATGAAGCAGATTTACGATCTCCTTTATCACTTGCCCAATTGGCATCAACACAAGCATGAAGAGAGGCAGATTTTTCTGTAGATTTCAAGAGACACAGGCCATTGGGAGATAGTTCCTTTTAGATACCGAAGGATCCGTTTCAATGCATACAAGTGGACATCAGTTGGTTGATGCATAAGTTGTGCCAATTTATTAACTGCAAATGAGATGTCATGGCAAGTAAGAGAGAGGTATTGTAAAGCTCCAATTTTGCTTTGATACTCTTTGGGATCCTCAAGTTGGATACCACCAGACAAGAGAAGTGAGGAGGTGGAATCCATGGGCATAGTGACAGGTTTTGAATCAGCCATGTTGGTACGCTTGAGAAGATCTTTAACATATTTTTGTTGAAACAAGAAAATATTATGTCTTGTCGAATTAATCTCAATGCTAAGGAAATAGCCAAGTGGAGTAGAATCCTTCAAAGAAAATTCTTGAGATAAAAAGCTAATAAACTCTTGAATGAAAACATTAGAATTCACGGTCACTATGATGTTGTCGACATAGACTAGAAAATACGCCACAATACCATCTTTGTGATAAATAAAGAGAGATGGGTCAGACTTCAACTGAGCAAATCCAAATTTAAAAATAAAAAAGGAACTAAGAGCAATGTACCATGCACGTGAGGCTTGTTTAAGTCCGTAGATGGCCTTGTGTAGGCGACACATAAAATTGGGATGATTGGAATCAGTGAAGCCCGACGGCTACTTCATGAAGACCTCTTCAGACAATGTACCATGAAGATAGGCGTTATTAACATCTAGTTGCAATAATTGCCAACCATGCTGAATTTCATGGAAGGGACCAATCTGGTTGTGGTAGGTTTCACCACTGGACTGAAGGTCTCAGAGTAGTCAATTCCAGGTCGTTGATAGAACCCCTTGGCAACTAAATGAGCCTTGTATCAAGATATTGTGCCATCCGGATTTTTCTTGATGCGGAATACCCATTTACAACCAACCAGATTCTAAGAAGCCATATAGGAGGGACCAATCCCTAGATGCCTTTCTTAATACGGGCGTTGATTTCATCTGACATTGCTTTACACCAATTAGAGTCTTTCATGGCTTGTGAAACACATGTTGGCTTGACGAAAGATGAAAGGGGATGTTTGGTGGCCATGTTAACTTTCTTTAGTCGAAAAATATTGTTCTTGGCACGGGTGACCATGGAGTGAGTGTTGGTTGGCTGCCTGGAAGTGGTGTTTGATTCTACAATTGGTTGGCTAGTACCAAATGGAACTAGAGGCTAGAGGTGGTGAGAGTGTTCTTGAGATCCATTACCTAAGACCTTGTTTTGTTGGCAAAGAGCTTGACAAGTTGTTGCCATGCTTCAAAGGATGTCTTTGAGGATGCAACTAGTGGAAGAACCAACTCAGAGGTCAAAGCAATAATGGCGTGAAGGATAAGTTTATCTTGCCGAATCAAGAAGTGGTAATCAGGATTGGGAATTGTCTTCCCATCTTTCTAAATTTCTTTAGCGGGAGTGACATGGGTACCATCTACATAACCAGCAAGATTAAATCCCATAAGGAGTGCATCAAATTGAGCATGCTAGGATACAAAGTTGGTTGGTAAGTTTTAGAGGTAATTGGGCGGTGGCGTTAAGTGCAATTGGTGCACGACTGGAGGTGGTTGTTGATAGAGGCATAAGATGGATTTAAACAGAATCGATAAAAGCTGTTAAGATGTGGAGAAAATCTGATACCAGTAGAGAATTGAATTGGGAAAAAGGTTTAGATATTTCTGTTGTATTGAGTATAATATATACAGTAGTGGTTTAGTAGGGATATGATACAAGTGATTTTGATTTACGAGTTATCACAAATATACAGAGTAATCTTCCCAAGTCAAATAATTCTAATTTGAAATTAAATGAAAATCATTTATCAATAGTCAACTTATTTCATCTAACACAACAGTGATCAATTGAAATTATATTACACACGAGATAAAGAATGAAAATTTTAATCCTAATTCTAGTTATTTCAAACATTTTTCAATGTTAAACCCATAGTCAATTACAATCACATGAAGCAGAAACCCTAATTTATTATGATAAAACTAAAAAAAGAAGCAACCAATTGAAACGAGGATTTTTAAACCCCAACAAAATCACCAAGTTTTGAACCCCTAAACCAAATTAATGATTAATGAATTCATATTTGCGGCAATTACGCTTGTTTGAGTTGGAGCTTGATGCGTATGGGGTCGCGACACAATTGCTGCAAAAATCTGACGAGAAACAATCATCAATAGGGAAGGAGGTGATCGACTGGTTGAAAAAAAAAGAAAATGGGAAAAGGAAAAAAAAAAAGAAAAGCGGATTACATAGAGAATAACATAAAAACAAGGGAGAGCAATTTTAGTTTTGCAATAATTAATTAACGACATCATTGACATAAATTTTTTATTAGTACAAGTGAAAGCGGAAGAAAAAAATTTCATACATTACCAAATTTTCGGTCATCTCGATACCCACCCTCCCAACGAGTAACCAAATACCTAAAAGTAATGCTGTAAAATCTATATGTGAGTGCTTTTCATAATCCCACTATATATATGGTCATCCAAATGGTAACCAAATATAGGTATCTACGATAATAATTACAACTTATACGGTAATCTTTCACATTATCGTGAGCCAAAAAACCCCATAATGATAAATATTTTGTAGATGATATAACACTATACACTTCCCATCATGTAAACTAAATTGTAAATAATAACAATGATTGATATAAACTCATAGACATGGACAAACAAATAAAAAGAAAATGAAGAAAAAACAAGATAAATGGTTAAAACTTACACACATGCTATAAATTAAAATAACAAATGACACATGTCATGATGGATTATTTGGCCATGCCAAGTGGCTTATTAGGTTTTAATAGTAGAGTGATTAAAATATTTAATTTTACAAAATTAAGTGAACAAATCATTACTTTTCATAGTTGGTTGAGCATAAGAGAAATTCAAAAACAGTTGACTAAATTTGTAATTTAGTCTAAACTCTAAACATAATTAACATAAACTTAACACGACAAAGAAATAAAAGAAAATTAAGTGAAACCAAAGTTAAAAGTTAAAACTTATACACATGCTATAAATAAATTGACATACGCCAATATTAAAACAAAAGCAAGATCGAATATCGAATTTGGTACTCCGAGTTTGATCTTAAAGCCTCAGTTTTTTTTCTTCACTAACCATCATCCATTTTTATCAATAAAAAGAAAGTGAAATCTGTTATAAAATGTAGGTAGATAAAAATATCTTGAGATTACGGAGATTGTGGGTGAATAAAAATCACATCAAAAATCTCCTTACTAGATTGTGGATTGATTTAGTGGATAATATTGGTAGATTTTCCTCAAAGTTAATCTATGGTTGGTTTTCCAAAATACCCCTGAGCCTTAGGTTATAAATAGGGTTCTTTTTTTACTGCATTTCACACCAAAAAAACTTTCTTTGGTTCGTCGGCATATAAATTTGTGTTGAGCACCAACCAATTACAAGTCGTGCGACCACTTTGCCAACTACTAAGAGAAAGACGTCGACTGCCCCTATAGCCAACTGAGTTCATCCACCTACCACAAGCAACTCCTGACAGGTATAAGATTGACGTGACATCTGCCACGTGCCCCCACCTATATATATCAAGGTATCATCTCACTAAAGGGAGGCTGATCCTCATTCTCTTTGAGATCTCCCTCTCTCATGCTGCTCTCTCTCTAGAAACCTACCATACGCCCAATATCTCATACTTACTTAACCATCGGAGTTCTAACGCGGGGCTCCACCCCCCGCCACTCAGATGTGATCTTGTCTTACAGATTCATTTCGGACGATCCGGGGAAGTCCAATCCATCTAAGAAGAACGACCAATCTCCACCAAAAACCCGTTGATCAACAATGCATCAACAATGGCGCCGTCTGTGGGAACTCGAGCAAAAAGTCTAGCTCTTTCCCGGTTAAGTTTAAGCTCCAATAGTGACTATTTGAGTTTTTGGCCGGAATCCGGTGTTTTCTCGGTGAACCACCACCGCCATTAGATTCCCTAGAGTTGGATGAGTCCACGGCTGAAATCCAAGCCTCATCCGCCGTCGGAATCGCCGTCACAAACGCCCACAGCATTCTCTCTCCTCCAACAACTATCACCTGGATTCACGCATTTCCGACCATCATCTCCAAAAACTATCACAACCATCGGCTTCCCCTCGTTTCAATGAGTGTCATGTTAAAATTTCAATCTGGTCTGTCACCGGAATAAGCGGCACACGCCACACGCGCCGCCGGAGCTCCCCCTTTCTCCTCTTGGCTGACGAGTTAGATCTGCGGCAAACCACCCATTATTTCGCGACGCCACCAGGACCAACGGGAGGAGAGCAGCAAAACGGAGCAGCTGCCGAAATTTCGCGGCAAGAAATTACCACACACGCCTACAAGCACGACACGCGCCGGTAACGCGCTGGTAGTTTTTCTCCACGCGCCTGGTATGTTTCTGCACCATACCATGATTGGACGTGATCCGGACCGCCCATGTCAGCGATCCATGCCTCCAAATGAACGGCTCATGTCACGCCACGTGGCAGACCTGTCAGCGAACGTAGTTTAACCGACCGGTTTGGATCTGTTCGGACTGAAAACTTTGACCGATGGGTTCAGTTTTATGCACTATCAAACCGGCTCCAAAGGTTGTCAGACGTCCTCTTTCCGATTTCGAGGTCAAATTAACACAATACTTTCTCGATTATTGCGCACCAGAAGTGTCGTTTTCACCATAATATATATGCATAAACTGATAAACATGGTCACGCATTCTCATCATTTAAACATGCCTACACGTTTTATGAATTTTTTGAAGGTAGTATATGCCTGGTAATCATTCGTACATGCATCATTCCTTTAACTACTAATCCATCTACTTGTGAAAGCGCATTAGAGCTTCCCTTGGATCATTCTCTGCAATAATTCCCCCACTGGGGGGCAATCAGGCTGAGCACCATCTTTCTCAGTCGTAAGACCTCATGACGGGTCGTAAGACCGGCAGACACTATCATTCTCTACAATAATCCCCCCACTGGGAGGCAATCAGGCCGAGCGCCATCTTTCTCGTCCGTAAGATCCCATGACGGGCTGTAAGACCGACGGACGCCTCATTCTCTGCAATAATTCCCCCACTGGGGGGCAATCAGGCCGAGTGCCATCTTTCTCGACCGTAAGACCCCATGACGGGTTGTAAGACTGGCATGCGCCCTCATTCTAGGCAATAAGTCCCCTGTTGGGCAATAAGGCCCATCGCCCTCTATTCCCGCCATCAGTCACAGCAATAAGACCCCCGAGCAATAAGGCCGACTCAACAGGTGGATCATGGCAAATCCCCGAAAGGGGACGTGCGCTCCAATCAACTCTTAATGGACAGATCACGACAAATCCCCGAAAGGGGACGTGCGCTCCCTTCAAGCTCCCCAAGAAAGATTGCCCTGCTCACCAAGAGGGACTGCGAAAGAAGTCGCACGTCCAAACGCCCCTTAGGTGGACCCTGACAAATCCCACAAAAGGAACTCTGAAAGAAGCCATGCGACACTCCCCAGGTGGCAGAACTCTGCGGCACTCCCCATGTGACAGAATTCTTAAAGAAGTAGCGTGTCCAAACGCATCACACGGCATTCCCCATGTGACAGAATTCTGAAAGAATTAGCGCGCCCAAACATCTCACGCGGCACTTCCCATGTTGCAGAACTCTAAGAGAAGTAGCGCGCACCAACGCCCTAACTAGCTGGCCGCAGCACATTGTCAAACACAGACACCGGAAGAAGTTACACAAAGGAGACAATGACTAGCATAAATGGAGAAATGGAGACTGATAACAAAGAAAAGTTGTCATAATGGAAGAATGGCACACAGTACACAAGCCTAAGCAAAAGGCGACACACGCCCCAAAAGATTGAGTTCACAAGCTATAGTTACAACAAAAAAGCAATAAGCGCCCAACATCGCTCCACTTGATCATCTCCTCTTCCTCTTGTTCTGGCCTATCTGCCCAACCTGTCCAGAGGAATCATCAACAGTCAAAGTTCAGTCATTGACGAAGCCAAGTCGTGCGCCGTAAGTACCCCAGAGGCAGCCACGGCCCCTGAGCGCTGTAAATCCCCAGAGGCATCCCTCAGTAACATGCGTCTTGCGCCGTAAGTCCCTCGGAGGCAGCCACGACGGTCGTGCGCCGTAAGTCCCCCAGAGACAGCCACGGCCCCCGAGCGCTGTAAGTCCCCAGAGGCATCCCTCGGCAACATGCGTCGCGCGCTGTAAGTCCCCGAGAGGCAATCGCGATGGCCGTGCGCCGTAAGTCCCCAGAGGCAGCCACGACCCCTGAGCGCTGTAAGTCCCCCAGAGGCATCCTCGGCCCCCGAGCACTATAAGTCCCCCAGAGGCATCCTCGATGGAATCAGGTGGTGCGCAGTAAGACCCCTAGTGGTTGGCCCCCCTGCAGTCTCCCCGGCGGGACGTTCAATCAGGTGGTGCGCCGTAAGACCCAAGTGGTTGGCCCCCCTGCAGTCTCCTCAACGGAACGTTCAATCTGGTGGTGCGCTGTAAGACCCCAATGGTTGTCCCCCCCTGCAATTTCCTCGGCAGGACGTTAAATCAAGTCGTGTACCGTAAGACCCCCAGTGGTTGGCCCCCCCTGCAGTCTCCCCGGCGGGACGTTCAATCAGATCGTGTGTCGTAAGACCTCAGTGGTTGGCCCCCTGTAGTCTCCCCAGCGGAACGTTAAGTCAGGATGACGATCCCTCTCTGCATCCAGAATGTTGTTGCATGTCTAGACTGCATGGCCCAGATTTTTCTGGCTGGCTGGTAGTGAGATCAAGCCGACTCTCTCATCCCTTCATGGAGTATACTATCAGAACGAGTTTGCTCATCCATCATTTTAAGTCGAGCTCCCAGTTTAGTAGCACACCATCATGCTAAGGTCTTTCATTTGGCGGGTCTTCATGACGCACGTCATCATTTCGAGTTGTTGGTGCCAATAGATCGAGTGATCACGAGTCGACTTTCACCAAGCACCTCAACATTGTTCTATACTTCGAGCGTCACTGGATCATAATTTCACAGTCGGCATTCTCAGTCTCACCATGTTATACTCGTCGGGCGCCCCTTCAAAAAGAATGCCCACTTGGTCTCTCACTTGACATCTCCACACATAAGATGAGTCAAGACGCCCCCACAAGGACACACTCGTCGTTCCACTACTAACGACATAAGCTTCACATCGAGTCGCCCGACGCCTCGGCACAGAGTTTGTTTCCTGTCACTCGACGCCTCTCACGAAGTTCACTTTCCATCTTTCAACGCTCGGCACTGATCTCATTTCCTGACGACCGACACCTTGTCATCTGGAGTCTCGGTAGGGACCCCATTTCCTACCACATCAGAACAAATCCAGAACGATGTCGAGCGACAAAAAAAAACAAAACAAAACAAAAAAAAACCAAAAAACCATCCCACTCAACAAATACACCCCGTTAGCACTCCACAAACACAAAACAGCCAGAAGGTCCAGACACTTAGAAGCATGAGCCGCTCGGAGGGTCACTTGAGCACCACCCAATTATCAGTCGTGCGACCACTTTGCCAACTACTAAGAGAAAGACGTCGACTGCCCCCATAGCCAACTGAGCTCATCCACCTACCACAAGCAACCCCTGACAGGTATAAGATTGACGTGACATCTGCCACGTGCCCCCACCTATATATATATCAAGGTATCATCTCACTAAAGGGAGGTTGATCCTCATTCTCTCTAAGATCTCCCTCTCTCATGCTGCTCTCTCTCTAGAAACCTACCATACGCCCAATATCTCATACTTATTTAACCATCAGAGTGCTAACACGGGGCTCCACCCCCAGCCACTCAGATGTGATCTTGTCTTACAGATTCATTTCGGACGATCCGGGAAAGCCCAATACATCCAAGAAGAACGACCAATCTCCACAAAAACCCGTTGATTAACATTGCATCAACAGAAAAGATAAAATCCAAATTAGATAACATTGATTTTCTCATACTTTGGTGAAATTCGCGAGTTAAAGCTTCGCTAATGACAATATTAGCCAATACCAAACTTGGCTAAAATCTTACAAATTAATAAGCTATAGTAGAGGCAAACTAAGCACAAATTCGGCTAAACACCAATGGGTAGCGACAAATTCAATTAATTTTTGCAAAGTTTTTTGGTTAATAAACCCTAATTAAACAAAAATAATAAAGCCAAATTGCAAATTGAGTTGAAGGAAATTGGAAATGCCAAGAAAGATATGGTTAGGGGATGGACAAATTAGGGTCCACGTGAAGGGATCAACCTTCTCCTTATATACTTGTCCTACTCCACTCCAATTTTAGCGCCGCATATTTAAGCGCGTGGACTCCTTCACTTCTCCCCAAAATGATTTTTCATTTTTGTTTCCCCATTCATTTTCGAGTCCTAAGCACCAAATTACTAAAATCTCTACTATATACTATAATATATATATATATATCTTGCTACATTAATACCACAAAATAATACTTAAAGAGAATAATGACTTAAAATACCGACATCTATTAATTAAGTGAAAAGAGCTCCATGTCTCCTAAGTAAGTCCCGGATTCTAATTTTGTAAATGCTAAAAACAAATATGGGAGAGTTTTCCTCCATATGATATCCAACGTATTCGACTTCAATGAATAACAAATCGTCTCCTCCAATTTTTGTGCCCCAGTTGTGTCCCATCTATCAGATAATGACACATGTCATTTTGTTAGTTTTTAGTGTTATTTCTTGTTTGACTAGTTAAATTAAATTTTATATTTTCATTCTAAAACCCTATGGGAAATGTATTAAAATTTAAGACTAACCCTTATATATAATTATTTGTTGTTAATTTAGGGCTAAATCTGGTGTTTAATTGGTATTTTTATTATTTACTAAAACTTGAAAAAGAAACAAGTTATAATACAGGGACATGTGACATGATTTGGTGAATGGGGCACGGATTGGGGCACAAAAATGGGAGGAGGTGATTTCCATCTGACTCCGACTAATCGGGTTCAATGTAATCACCGCATACTGCAAGTTTAATAAAAAATTCAATTTAGTATGATTATTATTGATTTAATTAATTTGATATATATTTTATTTATAGATAATTTAAATATTTAATACTTTTGAAAAGAGATAATTTAATACTTAAAACAATAAAAGAATTGAATCTTATATTTCATTTCATTCAAACTAAAATCTCATTATTTACTAAACTAAATCTTGTGACTGTTGAAAGAAGGAACTGTAATATTAAAACTTGACATGTTCTTTTTTAAACTAGTACTAGTATAAAAAAAATTATGGAAAACCCATTTTATGAAAAAGTTTTTGAAGTTATAAAAATATAGTAGAGTTGTACCGTAAATTGAAAGAATTTCTTTAAAAATATGCTTAAAAGTGATATAGGAAAGAGAGCAATAGTAAAAGAATAAAAAGGCATGCACAAAGCCATGAGCCATCTAGAATCCATGAGCAAAAAAGCGAATCCAAGAAGAGAGAGGAGGGAGAATAAAAAAAATAAATAAAAAAAAAGTTAAGAGGCTCTTTTAAAAGTTTATTTTTTTCCTCTTTTGCAAAGCTTAAAAAGTCTATAATATATCTCTCTTTCTCTCACACTCCTTCCCCTAAACAAGTACTTGGAGACACACCCACCTTCCAACCAAAATGCTTTTTTCTACTGAACTTTGTACCACCATTAGTCCATTGAAGATAGAGCCACAATACCAACTTACCAAAGATTTATCAAATCCAAACACAACTCAAAACAAAAGGGAAAAACAAAGGCAAATTAAAAAAGCAAAGAAACCCAAACCAAAACCCTGTGTGCTTTGGGGACTCTGCAAGTGCAAGCTTGCTCCCAACTCTCAAAGCTGTAAAAAAATCTCTCTGCCTTATTACTCACCCACTTTCCCCAAACCCCCAAAAACACATGCTCTCCCCATTTCCTTCATCATCACTTCCACCAAGCCCATCTTCTTCTTCTGTTCTTCTGATCAATAATACCCATATACTATTTCTCAATCTTTTCTTCCTTTTTCTTTGATCCTCTTCAAATTTGGAGCTTTTCTTGATCTGGGTTTTCCTCATAGCTTCCGAAAATGATCACCTTAACAGATTTCTACCATGTCATGACTGCTATGGTACCACTTTACGTAGCCATGATATTAGCTTATGGTTCAGTAAAATGGTGGAAGATCTTCTCTCCTGATCAGTGTTCAGGCATCAACCGCTTTGTGGCTCTCTTTGCCGTACCACTCCTCTCTTTCCACTTCATCTCTACCAACGACCCTTACAAAATGAACTTTCGTTTCATAGCTGCTGATACTCTGCAAAAGATCATTGTTCTTGCAGTTCTTGCTGTTTGGACTAAAGTTAGCAAAAGGGGTTGCTTGGAATGGACCATCACTCTATTTTCACTTTCCACTCTTCCAAACACTCTGGTTATGGGAATTCCTTTGCTTAAAGGAATGTATGGGGAGTTTTCTGGGAGTTTGATGGTGCAAATCGTTGTCCTTCAGTGTATTATTTGGTATACTTTGATGCTTTTCCTGTTTGAATATAGAGGTGCCAAAATGCTGATTTCAGAGCAATTTCCAGACACTGCTGGGTCTATTGTTTCAATCCATGTGGATTCAGATATTATGTCTTTAGATGGGAGACAACCTCTGGAAACTGAAGCTGAGATCAAGGAAGATGGTAAGCTTCATGTTACTGTGAGAAAATCTAATGCCTCAAGGTCTGATATTTTCTCGAGAAGGTCCCAAGGTTTATCTTCAACAACTCCACGCCCTTCAAATCTTACCAATGCTGAGATTTACTCTTTGCAATCATCAAGAAACCCCACCCCAAGAGGCTCAAGCTTTAATCATACTGATTTCTACTCCATGATGGCTGGGCCTGGGGGGCGCAACTCTAATTTCGGTGCTAATGATGTTTATGGCATGTCTGCTTCTCGGGGACCAACTCCAAGGCCATCTAATTATGAGGAGGATGGTGGTGCAGCCATGGGCAAGCCAAGGTTTTACCACGGCGGCGCCCAAGGTGGTGGTGGTGGTGGTGCAGCAGCAGCAGCCCATTACCCGGCTCCTAATCCGGGTATGTTCTCGCCCACTGGTTCTAAAGCTGCTAATGCTAAGAAGGCTAATGGTACTCAAGGTGTTCAACAAAAGTCTGAAGAAGGTGGTAGGGATCTTCATATGTTTGTTTGGAGTTCAAGTGCTTCTCCTGTGTCAGACGTCTTTGGTGGCCATGAATATGGAGCTACTGATCATCACCAGAAAGAAGTTAGATTGGCTGTTTCCCCAGGGAAAGGTATATTTCATGTTGTTTTTCTAACAGTTTCTAACTGAAACATGACATGTTTTTAATGTTTGTGTTGTGTTTGATTAATTGCTGCTATATAACTTTTTTTAACTTTGGTTTTGTTATTTGTTTTCCAGTGGAAGGTCAAAGAGAGAATAATGAGGAGTACATGGAGAGAGATGATTTCAGCTTTGGCAACAGAGGAGAAATGAACAACCATCATGAAGGTGACAAAGTTGGTGATGGAAAACCCAAAACAATGCCTCCAACAAGTGTCATGACAAGGCTTATATTGATCATGGTTTGGAGAAAACTTATCAGAAACCCAAACACTTATTCAAGCTTAATAGGACTCACTTGGTCTCTCATCTGCTTCAGGTATATTATTCACTAACAATACCCAACAATAGGCAACCAAGCCTGTCTCTTTCTGCTCAGAGTACTAAATCTTTGAAGAATCTTTGTGTATTCTTACTTGGTAATTAGTATTTTTTCTTTATTAGTATTACAAAATATCTGGGGTTTCTCACAATAATTTCTGATAGCTTGTTGTTGCTTGGTTTCTTGTAGGTGGAATGTACAAATGCCTGCCATCATAGCAAAGTCCATTTCCATTCTGTCAGATGCAGGCCTTGGCATGGCCATGTTCAGTCTTGGTCAGTAAAAATATTTACTCTTTCTTCTTTCTTTGCACACATTTCACTTTATTAGTAATAAAATCATTCTCTCATACTTTCTCTCATACTTTATTATCATTATTATTAATTTTTTAAAAAAAGCAGGATAATGAGCATAAGCAAGCAAAAAAACAGTATATTTGTCATGATAATATGTGTTGGGGGGGTTTTGCTAATCTTTTAACTCTGGAGTGTCTGTACAAAACATGCACTTTTTGTCCCCAAGTTTTGTCTTATAAAATGTTGTGTGGGGTGATGGGGTGGTGGTGGAAGTGATCATGAAAGGTCTTTCAACTTTCAAAAGAAAAGAAAAAGATTTGGTTATTGAATTGAAATAGTAAAAGATTTGTAATATTGAAAATGGTAATGAATGACAGGTCTGTTCATGGCTTTGCAACCAAGGATCATAGCATGTGGAAATTCCGTTGCAGCTTTTGCAATGGCTGTGAGATTCCTTACAGGTCCAGCTGTCATGGCTGCCGCTTCCATTGCTGTTGGCCTTCGAGGAACTCTCTTACACGTTGCCATTGTTCAGGTCTTTGTTTCTTTTGCCTCTCTCTCTTTACTGTTATTTGCTTTTTCTTTTCTTTTGGTTTTCCTTTCTCTCTTTCTCTTACTTCTGCTCCCTTCTGACACACCCAATCCAACTTAACTACATATAAGCTCCAAAACTCACTCCCTACTTTTATAATCATGCTATCTAGAGATATATTTTTTAATTACTTTTTTGTCAGTTCAATTCTTTTGGATTAAATGTTTCACATACCCATTATAGGATTGTAATCTGCAAATACATTGAACCTTTCTCTTGGACATTTTATATATGTAGGGCTTGGATGGATACTACAAAATCTCTCAAGTAAATACTAGTATTATTATATAAAATAATAATATATTATATATATATGGTAACTTAGAAGAATTCATTATTTATTAAATGTAGTAATTTAAGAAGGAAAAAAAAAGAGAGAGGAGGGTTGTTTAATTAGGGTTATAATGAATAATAAAGAAAGGAAAGAAGTTGTTTCTAACATTTGTGTTTGGCGTTGCATGGTATTTGGGATATAATCCAAACACAAAAAAACAGGCAGCTCTCCCACAAGGAATTGTCCCCTTTGTCTTTGCTAAGGAATACAACGTACACCCTGATATTCTCAGCACAGCGTGAGTATATATTTTCATGTTTTATCCTTTTCTCTTTTATTTTTAATAATTTCTTTCTTTTTTTTTGGCTAATTATTCTCTCATTTTAAAAAAATGCAGTGTTATTTTTGGGATGCTAATTGCATTGCCAATCACGCTTGTCTACTACATCTTATTGGGGCTATGAAGTGGTTAATGTTTCAACAATTCATAGCCTCAAATTGCAAGATAAAAAAATGCCCCTTTGGGGTCAAAGAAATGGGAAAGAACCAAAAAAGGAACCCCTCACGTTGAGAATTCAAAGGACAAAGAAAAATGGATAGAGAACCGGTGCTCAAGAAAGATTAATCTTTGCTTATGAAATGTCTTCTTTTTTTTTTCGTAGTAGAATTTGTAAAATCTTATTTGTAGTGATCAAATTTATTTTGCTAGTTAATTTATAATTTTGAGTTGCCATTTTATTCCAAGAATTTATGCTTTACTCATGAAAGCCGCAAGGGGAGAAAGTAGAAAAGTGAAGAAAGAAAAGTGAAAGCCGTCATTGGCGACTATATGGTTTTTAAAAATGAAATTGATGGTTCCATTTTAATTACTGACGGGATTATTTTTTATTTTTTTTTCTTACTTTGCCTCATTTCGAGTGGTGATATTAAGGATTTGGAATACGAGTGGTGATATTAAGGATTTGGAATCTTATAACATATATTGGATACAATGAAATTGCATGCTTCCTTTGTTTCAAATTAAGATCCACAAAAAGTTGATGCAAAAAAAAAAAGATCCATAAAAAACCATTATATAGATGTTTGAAGAAAAGAGTACTTAGAGAGTAAAATCAAGGAAGGAGAGGTGGGAAAATTAACACATTGCCTAGAGTTAAATTCTTCCTTTGGTTGTTGGCTCATAGAAAATTGCCTATTGCTTCTTTTCTTCAATATAGAAATATTATTCCTACTGATGCATGCGTGTCATGTCTGTGCAAACATTGAAGATATTTCTCATATTGTTCATGATTGTTCTTTGTATAATCCCATAAGAAGAATGTTGATACAAGCTCACTTACAGTGATGAATCCAAATCCAAGACCTCAACGAGTTAAGAAGAAGTCGGTATACTTGAAGGACTGTCACTGGAAAGAAATAATTGTGTTGTTTTACTAATTGTATTTAGTTTATTTCCATTCGGTTATTTCCTTTCCGTTTTTCTTTTAGCACATGATGACAACAGGATTGTTGTAGTGCTCCTCTTTTTTAGTTTATGATCCTAGGAAGATAATATTGTAACTACCTGAAATATGTACCACGTTGTGGCAGAAAATCAGTAAGAAGAAACAATTTCTCTCCTAATTTTTCTATTCTTTTTTTCCTTTGCTCTGTTCATCTTTTTTCACCCTTTTTCTTTCTTCCTAAATTTCCTTCACTCTTAACATTGGTGCTCTCGTTTTATTTCTCATGGCTCCCAAGATCGAGAAAATCGATACCTCAGTTGCGGATGCTCTCAATGCCTTCGCTGATTCCTTCACTACTCAATTACAGGAATTAAGAGCGAGTCAACTGGAGATAAGACAATCTTTGGAAGCTAAACTCGATGCAACCACCTCTGACTTACACAGCAAACTCGCCCTTCGTGACTATCCTTCCACATCCCAAACCGCCATCACCAACAAATCTTCCCCATCCGTTTTGGGATCTTTTCCATCTCCATCGGATTCTGGTTCTCTCTTCCAACCTAAACCACCCAAATTCTTCCTTAATACCTTTGATGGAAGTAATGTTCACGCCTGGCTTTTTCAAGCGGAGCAGTATTTTTCTTTTTATACCATCCAACCACACCAGAGGATTCCTGTCGCTGCCTTCTTCATGACCGGGGAAGCTTTAGCCTGGTTCCAATGGATGCACTTAACCGGCAACTTACCGATTAGAGCTCTTTTGCTCGGGCTTTGGAAGTGCGATTTGGTCCTTCCAAATTTCTGAACCCTCAGACCGCCTTGTTCAAACTCCAACAGACAACTACGGTGGCTCACTACCAAACAGAATTTGAAGTTCACTCCCACCATGTTGCTGGCCTTTCCGATGAGCATCTCCTCAACCTATTTGTTTCGGGTCTTCATTCGGATATTCAACAGGAACTTATCATCCAAAATCCTCGCACTTTGGCACAATCCATTGAACTTGCTAAATTAATTGAAGCAAAATTTCATGAGCAGCGGTCCTCTGCTCCCAAAAGTTTGTCTCGCCCTTTTTCTGTTGCTCCACCGAGACCCTCACCCTCATCTGGGTTTCCAATTCGCCGTCTGACGCCTACGGAGATGCAGGCTCGTCGTGCCAAGGGTCTTTGTTTTAACTGCGATGACCAATTCAAACTTGGCCATCGTTGTAAAACTACCCCATTTTTGCTCTTGCAAGTTGATGATGAGCCTCTGGATTCGCTTCTCACCATGGAAACTGCTGAACTTCCATCTTCGACTCCGGCTTTGTCATCTTTACCTCTTCTACCATCTCCTGACGACACCGAATTTTAGGTTTCGTTGCATGCTCTTCATGGCCTTTCTTCCCACTCTTGTCTCCGATTGACTGCAATAATCAAAGGGCATCCTTTCACTGTTCTGGTTGATTCCGGAAGTACACATAATTTGATTCAACCTCGAGTGGTTCGTTATTTGGGACTTGAGGTGGAACCAGCCCCGTCTTTGTCAGTCCGAGTGGGCAATGGTGAGATTTTAAACTATTCAGGGATGATTTCTGATCTCCAATTGGAATTACAAGGGAGGAATTTTGCTTTGGATTTATATTTGTTAGATGTCCATGGGGCTGATATCGTTTTGGGTGTTCAATGGTTGGCTCAATTAGGCCCCATATTGGCTGATTTTGATTTGCTCTTGATGACTTTTAATTACAAAGGAATTTGGACTTCTTTAGTAGGTCAACGTCCTATTGGGGCCAAACCTCTAAACCCTCAACAATTGCAACGCTTGCATAACTCCAATGCTCTCGCCTCCACCCATGTCCTCACTGTTTTCCCAAACGCCAATGAATTCCATACAGCTTCCTTGGAAATTTTGCTTCCATTCCTGCACCATTGGTTTCCCTCCTGGAGCAATATAAGACTGTGTTTGACACCCCCAAAACACTTCCTCCAAAAAGAGATTGCGATCACCATATCCACCTAGTTCCTGGTTCAAAACCAGTGAATGTAAAGCCATACCGTTACCCTCATAACCAAAAGAAGGACATGGAGACTTTGATTTCTGAAATGCTACAAGATGGAGTAATTCGTCCAAGCACTAGTCCTTTCTCTTCACCCGTGCTGTTAGTGCGCAAGAAGGATGGTACCTGGAGATTTTGTGTCGATTACAGGGCCCTAAATGCTATCACCATTTGGGATCGTTTTCACATACCCACCATTGATGAATTACTTGATGAACTCCATGGAGCTGCAGTGTTTTCGAAGATAGATTTGAGAGCTGTCTATCATCAAATCCGAGTGGCTGACGATGATATTTTCAAAACAGCATTTAGAACTTTTGATGGGCATTATGAATTTCAGGTCATGCCTTTTGGTTTGACCAATGCTTCGTCAACATTTCAAGCAGCCATGAACCAACTTTTCAGGCCTCTTCTTCGTCGGTTTGTGCTTGTGTTCTTTGACGATATCCTTGTTTACAGCTCCAATTTTGATGAACATCTTTCCCACTTGCAGCAGGTACTTGACTTACTCTTGGCAAATAAATTTTTTGCTAAGCTTTCCAAATGCTCATTTGCACAGGCTTCCGTTGATTATTTGGGACATATAATCACAAGTCATGGAGTTCAAGTCGACCCTTCCAAAATTGAAGCTATTATGGCTTGGCCACAACCATCTAATCTTAAAGCTCTTCGGGGATTCTTAGGCTTGTTTATTACCGCAAGTTTGTCTGCAATTATGCCACACTTGCCGCTCCTCTCACTGATTTGCTTAAGACAAATGCCTTTGTGTGGACTCCAGTTGCTTCTTAAGCTTTTGAGCAGCTCAAAACTGCCCTTACAACCACTCCAACCCTTGCATTACCCGATTTCTCCAAGGGATTTGAAGTTACTACTGATGCTTCCATTGTGGCTGTAGGCGCTGTCCTTTCCCAAGTGGGGCATCCCATTGCTTACTTTAGTAAGAAATTGTCTCCCAGATTGTCAATTTCTTCCACTTATGTGCGCGAGATGTATGCAATTACTGAAGTAGTCAGGAAATGGCGCCAGTACTTGTTAGGGAGGCCTTTTGTCATCTTCACTGACCAGTAGAGCTTACGGGGCCTAATGAATCAAACAATCAAAACTCCTGAACAGCAAAAATGGTTGGTTAAGCTACTCGGCTTCCAATATACAATTCAGTACAAACCGGGGACTCAAAACAAGGTAGCTGATGCCTTATCTCGTTCTTTTAATAATGAGGTTGAGTGCAATGCTATTTCTGGACCTATAATTTCCTTTCTTGATGACTTACGGCATTATTATGCCAATAATGGTTTGGGCAAGAAATTTTTTCAACAATGTCAAGATCCTGCTTCGGAGTACTCAATTGTGAATGGCTTAATTATGCGTAATGGACGCATCGTGATACCTGACGGGCACTCACTTCAGCAAACCTTACTTCTTGAGTACCATAGCACTCTTACCGGTGGGCATGCTAGGGTTGCTCGCACTTTGTCTCGGCTGTCTGCTAATTTCTAGTGGAAAAATATGCTCACAACAGTTAAAGATTTCATTGCTCGCTGCAAGGTGTGTCAAGAAGTGAAGTATTTAACTTCAAAACCCCAAGGACTATTGGTTCCTTTGCCTATTCTAATTCAAGCTTGGCATGAGATAGCTATGGATTTCATCACTAATTTGCCCCTTTCCAATGGCAAAACAACTATATGGGTAGTGGTTGATCGACTTACAAAGTATGCTCACTTTGTTGCTTTACCCGTTTCCGTTTCTGCTCCAGTTTTAGCCTCTATTTTTGCTTAAGAAGTGGGCCGACTTCATGGTATGCCTCGAAGTATTGTATCTGATCGTGATCCTCTCTTTGTCAGCAATTTTTGGAAGGAACTTTTCAGGCTTCAAGAGACTACTTTGCGCATGAGTAGTGCTTACCACCCCCAGACTGATGGTCAATTCGAATTCCTAAATCGTTGCCTCGAAACTTACTTGCGAGCTTTTGCTTCTGATCACCCCAAACATTGGACCAAAGTCCTTCATTGGGCTGAATGGTCGTATAATATTGCCCATCATTCCGCTGCTGGCATGACACCTTTCGAAGGTTTATATGGTTTTCCACCACCCACTATCTCCTCTTATATCACTGGTTCCACCAAGAATGCTCAACTTGAAAATAGTTTGATAGAGAGGCAGCAACTTTTGGCTAAATTAAGAGCTAATTTGGCCAGGGCTCAAAATCGTATGCAGATGCAAGCAGATAGGAAGAGGAAGGAAAAGTCTTTTGAGGAAGGGCAATGGGTAATGGCTAAACTTAAACCTTATCGGTAGCAATCTGTGATACAAAGATCGAGCCATAAACTTCCCAAGCATTATTTTGGCCCTTTTAAAATTCTGCAGAAAATTGGACCGATGTCTTATAAACTCCAACTTCCTGTTGAGTCTCGCATCCATCCGGTCTTCCATGTTTCCTTATTGAAGGGATTTCAAGGTGACATTCCTTCTCAACTGATTGATTTACCTACTGATATGGTGGAGGGTAAGCCAGTTGAACCCGAGGCAGTCTTGAAAGATCGTAAAGTGAAGCACATGGGATCTTTCGAAAAGCAGATTTTGATTAAGTGGAAACAATTACCCAACTCTGAAGCTATGTGGGAATGGGTTCAAGATGTCATCTCCAACTATCCTAACTTTAACCTTGAGGACAAGGTTGCCATTGAAGGAGAAAGTATTGATACAAGCTCAGTTACGGTGGCGAATCCAAATCCAAGACCTCAACGAGTTAAGAAGAAATCAGTATACTTGAAGGACTTTGTCACTGGAAAGAAATAGTTGTGTTGTTTTTCTAATTGTATTTAGTTTATTTCCATTTGGTTATTTCCTTTCAGTTTTTCTTTTAGCACATGATGACAACAGGATTGTTGTAGTGCTCCTCTTTTTCAGTTTATGATCCTAGGAAGATAATATTGTAACTACCT
>AWUE01022909.1:0-13394 GCA_001974825.2 Corchorus olitorius | reverse complement strand
ACCTGATATATGTACCACGTTGTGGCAGAAAATCAATAAGAAGAAACAATTTCTCTCCTTAATTTTTCTATTCTTTTCTTCCTTTTGCTATGTCCATCTTTTTTCTCCCTTTTTTTTTCTTCCTAAATTTCCTTCACTCTTAACAAATGGTACTTTGTGTGTGGGATTGTCATCATACTCATTTGACTTTGTTCATTAAATATATAGGTTCTCAGAAAACTTTTCTCCCTTTCCAATCTTCTCAATGGGTTGATCAAATTAGTTGGTTACTACTATTTTATTATGGCAAATGTGGTAACTGGCAATCTAGGAATGATTCTTTATTCAACCAAAAGCCCATTATTGAAACAGAAATTCGTAGTAAGCTTCTCACTATGTTAAAACCTTTTTCTACTCCCTCCCCTTCCATTAAACAACACTATGGTTTGTCTCCTATTCAAATATCCTGGATTCCCCCACCTGGAAATCTTTCGAAAAGCAGGTTCTGATTAAGTGGAAACAATTACCCAACTCTGAAGCTACGTGGGAATGGGTTCAAGATGTCATCTCCAACTATCCTAACTTTAACCTTGAGGACAAGGTTGCCATTGAAGGAGAAAGTAATGATACAAGCTCAGTTACGGTGGCGAATCCAAATCCAAGACCTCAACGAGTTAAGAAGAAATCAGTATACTTGAAGGACTTTGTCACTGGAAAGAAATAGTTGTGTTGTTTTACTAATTGTATTTAGTTTATTTCCATTCGGTTAAATCCTTTCAGTTTTTCTTTTAGCACATGATGACAACAGGATTGTTGTAGTGCTCCTCTTTTTCAGTTTATGATCCTAGGAAGATAATATTGTAACTACCTGATATATGTACCACGTTGTGGCAGAAAATCAATAAGAAGAAACAATTTCTCTCCTAATTTTTCTATTCTTATCTTCCTTTGCTATGTCCATCTTTTTTCTCCCTTTTTCTTTCTTCCTAAATTTCCTTCACTCTTAACAAATGCTACTTTGTGTGTGGGATTGTCATCATACTCATTTGACTTTGTTCATTAAATATATAGGTTCTTAGAAAACTTTTCTCCCTTTCCAATTTTCTCAATGAGTTGATCAAATTAGTTGGTTTACTACTATTTTATTATGGCAAATGTGGTAACTGGCAATCTAGGAATGATTCTTTATTCAACAAAAAGCCCATTATTGAAACAGAAATTCGTAGTAAGCTTCTCACTATGTTAAAACCTTTTTCTACTCCCTCCCCTTCCATTAAACAACACTATGGTTTGTTTCCTATTCAAATATCCTGGATTCCCCCACCTGGAAATTTTAATAAACTGAATTCTGATGGTTCTTGCTTTGGAAATCCAGGCTATGCTGGTTGTGGTGGGATACTGAGGGTTTGTCATGGTGAAATGATTCTATCATATTCTATCTATTTGGGAATAAGTAATAATAGCATTGCAGAATTACAAGCTATAATGTTTGGATTAGCACTTGCTCCGGATGCTGGCATCTCACATTTAGTGGTGGAAACGGATTCACTTTCTACTGTACTGATGCTTTGCAGGAAAGAGACTCCTCTCCATTTGTAGGAAACAATACTTCATGAAATTCTAAAGCTTTCGATAGGGTTCAGATATTGTTGATACCTCAATTTACACTTCAGGGTAAATATGTCATTGATAATGTTAGAACAAGATGTGTGGCTCAGATTTAATCTAAAAAGCTAATCTAGGTCAGATTTGATGTCACCCTTGCCATAATTTAAATTAAGAAAGTGATTTTATTTTCCTAATTTCCTATATTTGGGCCGAAAATTAGCATTAAATATTGAAAAATAATAATTATTTTTTAATTATTATTATTTCAATAAATGATGGTCAGAAAAGAATTAAAGTCATCTTGTATGACTTTCAATTCTGACGGAGATTTAATTCTTATATGACGACCATCCTAATTTTATGAAATACATAATGCCATGTCAAAATTGGATATATGGCATGATATGTGGCACAATATGGCCTAGCCCAAGTCGCCCATGCCCAAATTTGATCTCAATTGAATTAAATACAACTTTGCATTTTGTTCAATTAAGGACAAAAGGCGTAATTGATAAAATTGAATGGGCTAGAGAGGTTCGATTTCAACAAGAGTTTTACCATTGTGATCCTTGGTTTTCATAGATCATTCTGGCAAAATTTCATCTCATTCTGACATAAGACGAAAAACTTATGCACGTTTTTCAATTAAGGACAATTTGGGGTGTGAAACCAATTTCACCATGACAAAGCTCAACTTCGACCAACATTTTTTATATGGTCTTAATATGATAGCCGAACCCTACTGGTGAAATTTGGACTCAATCTGACACCGGTTGCAACTTTTGCATTTCTTTCAATTAAGGACATGAGGCTTTCCACCCCGGTTTAGTCAATTTTGAATCCGGTCTCTGTTCTAATCGAATTGAGGGCCAAGAATGGTAAAGTTATGACCGATTTCGTGGCCTAGGAGGTTATGTTCAAGGTTCGGATCATTTTGACTATTTTGATAGCAAATCAGGATATAATTCAGAACAATCGGGTCCAGAGTCAGAATGGACAGCGTCAGAAAGGAGGAAGATGGCGCCAAAATCATAATGGGCTAAGTGCAGGTCGGTTTTGATAGTCATTTGTAAAAGTCAATATTGAAAGTCATATTAGAGTCTCTCAAAGATTCTCTGAATCGTCAGAAAGGGAAGTCCATCAAAGCAAGTCAGGTCAGATTGCAGGAAATACTTAGTCAGCAAGCAGAATTGGGACCATCGGCCTTGGTAGCCTAGCCTAGGCTGCCCCTATATAAAGGGCTTTCCCCCTTCAGTTTTCAACACGCTCTTGCAGCTACAAATTTGCTCCGCCCAAAAAACTAAGCTCCGGGCTTATTTTCTCTCTAGCCCAGCGCCACTTTCTGCAGCAACCCTGCAAAATCTATCTTTTTTCAATACGAGCTAGCCTCGTTCTTCAAAATTTCTCAACTTCAATTTCGTCTCAGGACGTTAAATCAACTCTTTGCGAGGTTTTCTTCTCTTTCAATCTCGTCACAAGACGTTAAACATTTAATTTTCTGTTTTTCATATGAACAAGAACCAGCTTGTTATTTTCAATCTCTTTTCGAAGCAAGAAATCTTTTCAAACATTCATTTTTCTACAGTTAATTGGGGATTGATGATTTAAATGCTCCCGTGTGACTTTGATCCAGTTCTCGCAATTCACTCGCTCTGGTTTATTTTTGTGCTACACGCATCACCAAAATGTTTCTACAACTCCTTTGTCATTTTCAGCAAAATGACTGGCACGCCCCGCGCTGCTATTAAGTTTTTCGCAAAAACTCTACCCAAAGAGATTTTTGGCGCAACAAATATGTTTGTTTTAAGTTTGTTTACAGGGAAGCTAATGTCGTTGCTGATCACTTAGCTAATCATGGTGCAAGATTTAAACGTTCAGTTGTTTCTGATATAATGCAGCCTGACTTAGAAGTTCTAATATGTTTTGATGAAAATAGGAGAGTAGTTACTCGTTTAGTAAGTAAACAGTCTGATTGTACGTTTTCTTTTACTACATAATAATATGATCTAATCTTGTTGTTTTGATAGCAAAAAAGGAAGGAGAGGTGCTTACACCAACACATGTGTTAAGTTGAGTGGGAGGAGTTCAATAACCTTTAAATGAGATCTTGGATTCGAGTCTTATGATTTATGAATGGAGAAAACATGTGCGGGGGAATTGCTTTTAACAATACCAACTAGCTTTTCAAACCCAACATGGTTACCAAATACCAAGGTGTTAGTAAAAAAAAAAGGTGTTTATCTATACAAATTAACAAATGCCAACTTGATTTCCCAAAAAAAAAAAATAATTCCAACCTATGAGTTTATCTCAGGAGGTGATTCGGAAATAAACACAGTTGGCAGTTATTAAGACGCCCCTCAAAAGTAATGAGTAAAAAATGAGAATGTAATTTTATAAAGGTTATATATGACACTTAAAAAAAAACCCCCATTAAAAAACTACTCATTCTTTTTTGACAAAAGAATGTTAAGATTAGTTAAAAAAAAAATTACCCAATACTACTCACTTGATTTTACAGTCACGCGTGAATTTTTTTTTTTTGTTTTTGGCAATAAGTCACGCGTGATATTCTAGTAACTAATAATATCGGTTTTTTTAAGGGAAAAACACTTTGTTAAATTTAATTGATGATCATCAGAATTACAAAAAGTCATATAGGTATACCATGTCTCCCTACTTGACAATCAAGTTTGGCATGATTAATGAGAGAACAAATTAGTCTTCCTAGAGATGGCAACAAACTCGTAAGCATGAAGAGAGGGGTGGTTCTTGCTGATTTCAGTCACCAAAACTGCACAATCTGATTCAACGGGAACCCTCCTGTAATTGGCCTCCTTAATAATTGCTATAATTGCAGCAATCCACACAACAAGACCTTCCCAATGTGACCTCTAAGCACCATGGCCACTATTGTAACATCTGTTGTAGCTCTATATGCAGCGTTGACATTTAGCTTAGTCTTGTGTTTAAATTTTAATTTGTAAATTTTGAATTGTAAAGTTGTTATACTTGTAACTGTAGAGATAAGATAGATTGCTTCTAGTTTTTGAATCATCAAATAAACCTTGTATAAAACCTTGTAACAAATTAATAACATTAGAACCTTTTTTCCTCATTTGCTCATTGTAAATTCTCTACTTTAACTAACAATAAACTTCTATATGGTATTAGATTTTTTTTCTCTCTAAATCAAGCTAACATTTTTCTTATCATGGTAACTTGCAATCTATCATCATGTCCACTACCAACACCACCACTAACCAACCTGCCAATACTCCCATTTCCATCAACACTACTAATAGGCACTTATTTACCTGAATTATTTATGTTTAAGTTGTTGGTTTTTAGTGTTTATCTTGTTTAATTGATACTTAATTGCTTTGTTTTTGTCTTATAGGTACTTTTGGTGATGTTGATAATGAAACAAGACAATTCAAGACGATTTCGTGAAGAAATTGGAGAACCTATATGTGAAGTATCGGATCTTGGGACTTAACCACAGAGTGATGACCTTCCAAGATGCAATGGGAATGCAAAATGAGGCAAAACAACAAATGATGAAGTCTCTGAGCCTTGCTACACACAGGAAGGTACCCATGCCGTGTGTTGCGAGCACTTGGATGAAAACAGACTCTCTGAGGCTTGCCAGGTGCGGGGAGCCCCCCTTTCCGCGCACGGGGAGAGTCTAGGCAGATTGCATTTATGGCAGATTTTCCTAATTTTGATGGGTTTCGTGGGGCTAATTAGCGTTTGTTGTAAATCTATGCCTGCTATCTTGATGAATATGTTAATATCTTTTGTTTCAATGATCAGATCAACCTGAATAGTCGATTCACGGGATTGGAGTATTTATTTATGGCAAAAGTACCATTTTCAGGATGGAAGGTGAGTTGGGTTATGCCGGTTTGGTAATTTTTTTTTGTCTTAAATGGAAGGTGAGTTGGGTTATGTCGGTTGAGGTTAGTGTGGAGAATGACCTTTTATGCTATATTCTGGATTTTATGGACTATGAGGAATGATGTTGTATTTAATGGTTCTTGTATGGAGGTGTCTCAAATTCAGGATATTGTTGGATATAGAGTTGCTTATTGGTGCAAGGCTAAATGGGCGAACAATGTTGTGTCTGTTGTTGATTACTTGAGGGGTCCTGAATGTGTTCATGTTGTTGCTAATGGGGTTACGAGAGGACCTCATGTGGAATGGTTGTCATTGGTCGAAGGTCAGCTCAAGTTCAATATTGATGGTGCTGCCAGCAACTTTGCTTATCTAGAACCGGCCCTGCCCAACTAAACGGGCATACCATCTTGCCCAAGCCCGTCCAACCAATTAAAATCTTTGACCAAGCCCGCCCGTCTAAAAAATAAATAATATATTAATTAATTTTTTAATTAATTTATATATTTATGAGTTAATATATATTTTTTCATAATCAAAACTTAATTAATACTTAGTTAATTAACAAATATATAAATTAACATAACTTCATTTAATTAATCTAATGTAATATAAAAAACAATATCATTATTCAAAAGGGTCGGGCCGGGCCCGGGCTCGGGCTTTAACACTCAAAACCAAGCCCGGCCCGTTTTGAAAACGGACTTAAAAAATTTTCCCAAGCCCGTCCAGCGGGTTTCACATTTATGTCCAAACCCTCCCAAATATCAGGCAGGCTAATGGGCTTGGGCGGCGGGCCAGCCCTTGGACAACTTTAGTGTGGATGCACAAAGATGAATGTTTCCAAACCAATTGGTTAAGCGGATTCTAATTTGGCAAGGAGGCCTTTTTTTTTTCTTTTTTTTTTAGCTTCAAATTGGGCTAAGGAAAAAGATAGTTGAGAGTGAGTCTAAGTATGCTGTAAAATGGGTGAAAAATCCTAGTACAGTACCTTGTAGATTTCGGCAAATCATGTATCAGATTGAAGGCTTTACGAAAAATATCTCTAGATGGGAAGTGAAACATGTCCTTATTAGAGAAGTTAATGGTGTTGTAGATGGACTTGCTAAATTGAGCGTTGACAAGGGTACTGCTATTTTGACTACTTTTGATTAAGAGCTTGTTGTTGGTGTTTTGTGGTGGCTTTTACAATTGGATTTTGCTTGGTTTTGAGTTGTTCTATTTTCATATGTTTCTTGAGATTATTTTCCCTATCCTATTGAATGAAGAATACAATTTGTGAAGTATATTTACGCTTTTGGGGCAGTTTACTTGGCCTATATCTCTCCACGTCATTGCCTTTCTAAGTATTTTGATCATTTTCTTGCCCTTATTTTACTATTTCAATTTGCTGCCGCCATTCCTGCTCTGCTCGTATCCCATTTTCTTTCCTACTTCTCCATGGTTTCTTCCTTCTCTCATACCGTCTCTTTTCTCCCACTTTTCAAATCCCTCCTTGATTTGATCGGATTGCAGGTTCCTTATCATCTTTTTGTCCTCTTTCTTTTTCCCTTCTGTCTTCTAGAGTCTCCTTTCACTTTTTTCTTCCACCCCATTTCCCATCAGCCTCACATCTTCCTTATCAGTCATTCTTCCTCATCCTCTTCCACTATGCATCCTGCCAGTCCTATTTCGTTTTCTATCTCTCCCACGCGTCTCTTCCCCGTTTCAAAACCCAGTTTCCAATTCCAGTTTGGTTTCTTCAATCAATTCCTTTTTAGTCTTTTCTCTCTGATTTTCTTTAAACTGAAATTGATTTCCTCAGTTACACTTCTCCAGTCTCATCACCGACACGTTTGGGTTTGCAACAGTACCCAATTTCAGTGTTTGGGTTTGTTTTTGATTTATTTCTTTTGTTTTTTGGATGTAAAAATTGGAATTTTTTTTGGGTTACTGGGTTACTGATGATTTGTGGATTTCTTTTGTAGGTTTGAAGCTATAGAAGATTCTATCATCGGCATCTTTTCCTGTCTACTCTGATCCTACCCATAAGAATGTGAGGTGCTTTTTCCTTCCAAAAGTTATTTTTCCTGTGTCCTCTTTCACTTTCAATTTTTAATTTTAATCTTTGAAAATGTGGTGCATTGGGTAGCTTTTTCGATTTTTTTCCCTAATTTCCTTTTCCTTTAACATATATTTATATGGACAATGCATGATTAAGTTCTTTCTAAAGTTGATTTTTACTTATGTGGGTAATTCAAATCAAAAGAGAAAATTGTTTGTTTCATTTTTCATTATTATTTGTAATCACTTCCCTTCTCTATCCCTTTTTGTTGTTATTTACTTGCTTGATTCGAATTTTGGTTAGTCATATGTAGATGCAATCATGTAATAAAGTTGTTTTCAATCACTGCTTTTTAGGTGTTACTTAAACTTATAAGTATTCCAGCCTGCGTTGTTTGAGTATATGCTAGATATTTCCTATGCTTTCCCTCCTCTCCATTTGACCTGAACTATGTTTCTTATAATGTGCAATTCTATTTTTAGTTTGATTCATCCTAACTTGCTATTAGGTTAATGAAACTGTTGATAATAAGGGGTGGGATCAAAATGTGAGATAAGACACTTCATTTATGAGCCCCATGATGGTTGTTGCAAGAATTATGGGTGATTAGTTGATTATTTGTTCCTCACAAAAGAGCAAAGAGCAAATGTGTGTGATTGCCAGATGGTTCTTTTGTCCTAGCACTCATGAAATTTTTAGTTAAATCATTGTAGACACATGTTTTTGGTGTTACCAGAAGATATACTACTTTTGAAGTTGTGGTTCGGCTCTTAGTACTGTTATTGGTTAAGGCTGATGTCTAGAGTGATGCTAATAGGTAGCTTTGTTGATACCTAAATTTACAATTAGGGGTAAACTTGTCCTCAAGAATGTTAGAACAAGATGTGTGGCACAGATTTAATCTAAATTCTGAAGCTAGATCAAAATTGATGCCATCCTTGTCATATTTTAAATTAGGAAAATAATTTTATTTTTCCTAATTTCCTATAATTGGACCGAAATTAGTAGATATTATTGAATAATAATAATAATTTTATAATTATTATTATTTCAGTAAATAATGGTCAGAAAGGGATTAAAGTCATCTTGTATGATTTCTGATTCTGATTGAGATTTAATTCTTAGATGACCATCCTAATTTTGTAAAATGTATAATGCCATGTCAAAATTATACATGTGGCATGATATGTGGCGCAATAAGGCCTAGCCCAGGCCGCCCATGCCTAAATTTGATCCCTATTGAATTAAATGCAACTTCGTATTTTGTTTAGTTAAGGACAAAAGGAGAAATTAGTGAATTGAATGGCCTAGAGAGGTGCGATTCAAACAAGGATTTTTCCATTGTGATCCTTGACTCTCATAGATCATTCTGACAAAATTTCATCTCATTCTAACTTAAGATGAAAAAGTTATGCTCGATTTTTCAATTAAGGACAATTTGGGGTGTGAAACCAATTTCACTATGACAGAGAGCTTATTTTCGACCAAGATTTTATATGGTCTTAATATGATAGCCGAAGCCTACTGATGAAATTCGGACTTAATCTGACTTCGTTTGCAACTTTTTCCTATTTTTCCAATTAAGGACAGGAGGCTTTCTACCCCGGTTTAGTCAAAATTGAATCTGATTTCTGTTTTGATAGAATTAATGGCCAAGAATGATCAATCTATGATCAATTTCATGGCCAAGGATGTTCTGGTCGAATATGAGGTCATTTTGGCTATTTTCAGCAGCAATCAGTAAACAGTGCAGCACAATTAGGACCTAAATAAGACCAGATTGCATCAGATTGGAGGCAGATTTCGTCCAAGCCATTTTTGGGAAGATATAGCCGGCCTTGATAGTCATTTAAAGGTGCTCATTCAAGGTTGATCAAAGTTGGAAGTCATCTTGGAAGTTTCCTAAAGATTTTCTGAGAGATCAGATTGAAGAAGCAATTAAAGCAGAACAGATGAAGCAATTAATAGGCAGACAAAATGAGGAGGACAGCCTTGGTAGCCAAGCCTAGGCCGCCCCCTATATAAAGGGTCTTCCCCCTTCAGTTTTAAACAGACTCCTGCAGCCTCAAATTTGCTCCGCACAAAAACTAAGCTTCGCGCTTATTTTCTCTCAGGCCCTGCGCCACTTTCTGCAGCAACCCTGCAAAATTCATCTCTTTTTTCAACACGAGTCAGCCTCGTTTTCTCAATTTTTTTCTACTTCAATTCCGTCTCAGGACATTAAATCAACTCTCCGCGAGTTTTTCTTCTCTTTCAATTTCGTCTCAAGACGTTAAACATTTACTTTTAAGTTTTTCTTATGAATAACAACTAGCTTGTTATTTTCAATCAATTTTCAAAGCAAGAAATCTTTTCAATAGTTTACTTTTTTACAGTCAATTTGGGATCAATGATTTAAATGCTCCGGTGTGACTTTGATCCAGTTCTCGCAATTCACTCAATCTGATTTATTTTTATGCTCTGCGCACCACCAAAATGCTTTTCAAACCTCTTTGTTATTTTCGGCAAAATGACTGGCACGCCCCGCGCTACTATTAAGTTTTTCGCAAAAGGTCTACCCAAAGAGATTTATGGCGCAACAATCTTAAGTCAACCACTCAGTTTAGGAAATTGTTTTCGATTAGTAAGAAAGTGATCTTATAAAATACTTATTTTTTGGGTGGCGACTTAGGAAAGGTTAAAATGATTTAGGTTAGGGAAAGGTTGTTGCCACGTGTACGGTGAGAGTTAATAAGAGGATATGGACCGTTGGTTGTGTTGAAAACAACCTACATAAGAAGTTAGAGAAACCGGAAGGGTAAATGTAATTTTGTAATTACCATGACCCACTTGTAAGGCTCATGTCATTAATCATATTCTCTTTCTTCTTTTTCTTCATTATTTTTTCATATTCTCTTTCTTCTTCTTCTTCATTATGTTTCTTTTCATACAACAAAAAGACATGAACTTGCTTTGAATCTGATTATATCTCTCAGTATAAAAAAGAAAAAGAATCAATTTTGATTTGAAAGGGGGAAAGAGGAAAGTTAGGGTTCATCTAATTTTGGGATTCATAAACTAGAGGTTTCCTGTCTCCCTTATACTTCTCTTCTCTCTCATTTCCTTAGCCACCTTACCGGAGCCTTATCTCTCCTTTCTTCAGCCACCTTACGCTGGAGTCTCTTCTCACCTCCATTTCTGACCAACACCACAAACTGAAATTATCATAAAAAGAAAACGCCAAAACATTTTCCAAATCGCAAATCCTTATTTAGTTTCATGGTTTTTTAACTCAACTTATTTAAAGTTACCACTTGTTGTTTAATGGCGTTGTTGCTGGCAAGCCTTCCGTTATCAAACTTAGAGCAGATACGGAGGCTCTTGCCATGGTGGTGGTATGTTTCTATGATTATTTTCTGAAAAGATATCACTTTTACAAATTTGTTTTCTTTAGCTTATGCTTGACAAAAATAATTGTATACCTTTAATCTGGATGAATAAGGGTAGTGCATTTTCCATGTGAAGTCGATGTGAGAAGGAATTGTTTTTTTTTTTTCAAGAATTGCAGAACTTTTTGAGAGAAAGAATTGCAGAATTTTGATGTTAATGGAACACGTGGAGTAGAGCATAGCAAGTAACGTTTATTTGAAAAAAAAAAGCATAAAATTGTTGGTTAATTTTCTCTTTCCATGGTAAAAACCTGCATTTGTCCTTAGCAAGTAAAGTCTCCTTTGTTTTAAGCACTTTCAACGGCTCATATCCTCTAACAAATCTCCACCGTACACGTGGCAAGAACCTTTCCTCAACCTATAAAATTTTAACCTTTCCTAAGCGTCCACCATTTTTTGATAGTCATAAATGTTTAAATTACATATGGCTTCATATTTTTGTTACTCATTACTACATTCTTTAGCTGTTTCAATCTTTGAGGATTTTCATACAAGAGATTGGTTCAAGATTATACCAAAAAAAAGTTCTAAAGGTTTCAAGTGAGTTCAGTTTGATTTTTTTTTCTTCATGTTTAATTCATGAATGTGGGGTTTGATTCCATTTATTATGTATCTTCTTTTTCTGTAAGTTGATCTTTGAATAATCTGAATTAGTGCAAACCCAGGATTCTTGCTAAAGTTTTGGCCTTAAGAACTGTAATTCTGGCATTGGGCAAATGGGGTCATTGGGAAGTTAAGATTGTTCTTGTTATCATTCTGGTGGATAATGCTGAGTCAGGGTATTCACTTATTAATATTTTCTAGTTATCAATAAAATTCCTTATCTTGCCTTTCAAAAAAAAAATGGTATCCAAGCTTGGTTATGCTCGATTTTTGTGATGCGTACGCATATGGTAGACTTGGTAAGCCTAAATTGGAGAGGTGTGCAATTATATGGAGCGCTTGCTAATGAGCCATCTCACACTCGACTTCTGGACCGGACTTACAAGTGAACGGGCGAAAGTTCTTAAGATTCACATGTGAGTACGTCCACAATACTAGACTGCCACATCATAAAATCAAGGGATATTAAGGGTGACTAATTATAAACAAGGCGAATTCAAGAAAATTTAGCTTGATTTCTTGATTTTAAGTTTGATATTCGGTACGTTAAGGGACAATTCTAAGCATGCCAAGGTCGGATAGCTATCTCTCCATCATAACACAATGTAGATGTTTGAACTTGGACTATCCACTCTCATACTTAGGATTGGGAAGCTAAAGTATTATTGAGAAGGAAGTAGGCAATATCGTTCTCATTTTCAACATAGAAACTTAGATATCGAAGGAAAATGGGAGAAAACAATTAGGTGGAATCTGCGGGATGGCCCGTTAAGTTTGTTTTATATTCGAATGTTTCTCACATTGTAACCATTCATCATTGAATCTTTTATCTTTACTTTTTTTATGTTAATTATACATAGATTAATTGCACATGAAAAAATTCATCTCCAAATTAATGCTATAAAATGCCAACAAAAAGAGTCGATCGATGTAAAACGAAATTAAAGGACGACGGTTCTACACTACAGAAGCCACCAAAAATACGATTGTGATGATGACAATGTTAAATTTAGGATGATGAATGATGATAATAATTATTATTATTATTATTGTTATTATTAATTATGGTAGTTAAAACTGAAAAGAAAGAAAAAAAAGAAAAGAAAAAGAAAGAAGTTGATAGTGCAAGAAGGGACCCTCCAATACAAGATGGAGATGGAGTTTGATATGATGTCGACTCCTTTCGAATATTGGGAGACAAAAGTCACATCCAAAGTTTCTTCTACTTTTCTCTCTCAGCTTATATTCTATTTAGTTACTACAACACATTTATTTATTGCCTTTTTCTTGACACCTTTCCTTTTCACTTCCTGCCTGGCGCCTGCCTACGTCTTTCTCTCTCTTGCCATATATGTTACATCCATTTTTAAACTGAATTGCTAAATACAGTTCCTCTTTTACTATTTACCGTCCTCCATTTTTATACTTTTGTTATTTGTTTATATTTTCTTCAAACTTTCTAACTTCAAATCCTCTAAAACATTCAAACTAAAAGATCAAATTTTCAAAACAATCTTGAAGAAAATCATGTCGGATTTTGTAGATCTAAGTTGTAGATCTAGAATTCTGTCAAAAAAAGTTATGGTTTGAAATATTGTCGGTGCCGCCTCAAGATTCCAATTATTTTTTTTATTTTTTTAATTATTATTAATTATTAATTATTATTAATTTAAATTATTATTATTAATTATAATTAATAATTAATAATAATTAATAATTAAAAAACAAAAAAATAACCGGTGCCGCCCTCCTAAGGCGGCATGACCAGGGAGGGAGGCATGACCATGGTCATGCCGCCCAATGAGGGAGGCATGACCATGGTCATGCCGTCCAAT
>AWUE01022908.1:0-48696 GCA_001974825.2 Corchorus olitorius | reverse complement strand
AATTATTAATTATAAATTGTTTTTTAGAAAATGAAGCAAAGGACAAAATTGTCAAAAGGAGGGCGGTATTTAGCAAAAAGGAGGGCGATATTTAGCAAAAAGGGGACGGTAAATAGCGACTCCCATTTTTAAATGTTACTTCGTATACATCTCTATTCTCCTTGGTTATATTAATTGCAAGAGATTAACAAACCCCAAACCCCCCCCCCCCCCCCAAAAAAAAAAAACTCATTCAGAAACGTATTTGTTAATAGGAGAAGGATATTAATTTTGAATTAATAAGACAAAACCTTAATGTCGAAAAAGCATTATAGAGGCAATACCTCATATATATTTGATGTAGGATAAAAAGGAGAAAAAAAAAACTCATATTCGATGAATTTTGGCTTAATTGGTCCCCTTGATGTTGGTAATAAGATTTAGATATATCTACTAGTTTGTGTTCCGTGCACGGGCTGATGATTATATAAATTATAAATAATAAATTTTGAGAAAATAGTGTATGTTAAATTTTTTTAAATGCATATATACACATATATATAAATAAATGAAAGAGTATGAATTAATAAAATTATTGAAAACATTACAAATTATATATATAATATATATATACATGTATTAGCATCGTGAAGTTACATAATTACGAGAATTAGATTAATTATGTATATCTATTTAAAAAAATATAGGTGAGTATAACAAAGATAAAATCTATAAATGATATATTAACAAAATTTATGTATATATATAATAAAAAGCAATTTAATTCGATTTAGGAAATTTATTAAATGCATCTTTTTTTAGTAAATTGTTTATTCTTGATTAAGACCAAAAATGATCTCACAAAATGAATTATATAGAGTTTACAGTATTTTAAATGAAAATGTAAAGTTTAGGGAGGGAAATGCATTTTTATTTTTCAAGGATAATTGTATGCTTTCATAATGAGTTAAAAAAAAAAACAATTCAATTATTTGCTACCTCACCTCACATCACATCCAAGAAAATAATTTTGAAGTTGTTTAATCTACGAACATAACCGGTAAAAGGAAAATCTAATTTGTTAGAGTTCATTTTTGTGCATCTCCTCCTATGCGGACGTACAATAGAAATCCTCTACCCATTTCATTACTTAATTGAGAGCTAATAGACCTTCAATGACAAAGAAATACTATAAATAATTAGTCGTTCCATAATCCAAATTCCACATTTCTTTCTTTTATGTTGAAAGTATAAAAATTCATATTTTTCCAAGAAAAGAATATAATATGACTAAATCATATGTATAATTTAAAAAATGTGAGTGAAATTTAATTTTTATCATATTATATCATGTATATAAACTTTAATTTTTCTTAGACTTAATTTTTTTAGGAAATTGTTAGACTTATTAAATTTGACTTTTAGGGTATTATAAATCATTCCTTTTATCATATTATATCATGTATATAAACTTTAATTTTTTAAAGAAATTGTTAGAGTTATTAAAATTGAATTTTATTATATTCCTTATTTTTTATATTTTAGTAGTAGATAAAAAAATTGACTTTTACCATTTCCTTTATTTAATATGCATGTAATTAAGTTTTCTTTTATCATATCTTTATCGTTTTCATATTTTATTTTATACATAAAATATAATATTTGAAAATTTTAAACTTAGCTATATATATATATATATATATATTGCTTCAAATTTCATTTTCTTTTTACCAAGATAAGAATAAATTAAATTCAATATCTTTTGAATTCTCATTCTAGTTAAAATTAAAATTAAAAATAAATTTAAATTTATATATTTTGAATTCAAAATTTTATAAATGAATTTTAATATTTAAATTTGAATAATTGTTTGAATAAAATTACTTAGTGTTGCGCCAAAAATCTCTTTGAATAGAGTTTTTGCGAAAAATTTAATAGCAGCGCGGGGCGTGCCAGTCAATTTGCTGAAAATGACAAAGAGGTTGTAGAAACATTTTGGTGGTGCGCGTTGCACAAGAAAATAGATTATAGCGAGTGAATTGCGGGAACTGGATCAAAGTCACACCGGAGCATTTAAATCATCGATCCCAAATTGATTCTCAAAAGTAAAACGTTTCAAAAGATTTCTTGCTAAAAAGGAGATTGAAATAACAAGTTGATTGTTATTAATATGAAAAAAACATGTAACAAATGTTTTAACGTCTTGAGACGAGATTGAAAGAGAAGTAAAACTCGCAGAGAGTTGATTTAACATCCTGAGACGAGATTGAAAGAGAAGTAAAACTCGCAGAGAGTTGATTTAACATCCTGAGACGAGATCAAAATAGAGAAATATTGAAGAACGAGGCTGCCTCGTGTTGAGAAAAGATAGATTTTGCATGGTTGCTGCAGAAAGTGACGCAGGGCTAGAGAGAAAATAAGCGCAGAGATAAGTTTTTTGCGCGGAGCAAGTTTGTAGCTGTAGAAGCGTGTTGAAAACTGAAGGGGGAAGTCCCTTTATATAGGGGGCGGCGCATGCTTGGTAGCATAGCCGACGGTTGGCTGCAAACTTGCTGACTAAGTATATGTTGTGATCTGACTTGGCTTGCTTGATTGACTTCCTTCTCCAACGATTCAAGGAACCTTCCTGGAAGTTGCTGAGAGATTCTGACATGACTTTCAACACTAACTATCATCCATGACTTGATCAAAACCGACCAACACATATTTTTGACCATCTTGGCGCAATCCATCTTGACCTGGGCTTCGGTCGTTTTGCACTGTAACTTGATTTGCTGACAAAGTAGCCAAAACGATCCTAACTTCGAACATGAACCTCTCGGCCACAAAATTGATCATATTCTAACCATTCTTGGTCCTTAATTCGATCAAAACAAAGATCGGATTCAAAAATGACTAAACCGGGGTGGAAAGCCATATGTCCTTAATTGAAAGAATTGCAAAAGTTGTCAAAAAAATGGTCAAAATAGGCTAAGCACGAAATTGACTTGCCTTTAACCATAAAATGATATTACTAACATGACTTCATGTAAATGATGTCATATCGAGCTCCAATTTGACCTTTTTCGAGCAGGTGTCCTTAATTGAAAACCGGGGAAAAGTTACGACTGATGTCGGATTAAGCCTAAATTTCACCAGTAGGTTTCGAGTACCATAAGACGACCACGGGAAAAGTTCTCGTCAAAATTGGTATGTTCTTCATGGTAAAATTGGTTTCATTCCCCATACTGTCCTTAATTGAAAACCGTGAATAAGTTTTTCATCTTAAGTCAGAATGAGATTAAATTTTACCAGAATGATCTATGGAAGTCAAGGATCATAATGGTATATCACTTGTTGAAATCGCACCACCCTAGCCCTCTCAATTTCGCCTTTTGTCCTTAATTGAACAAAATGCAAAGTTGGATTTTTAGGCTAAATTCGATATTGATCAAATTAGGGCATGGGCGGTTGGGACATAGTCTCAAAGTACTAAATGACATGCCACATATCTAAATTAGACATGACATTCTGTGTTTTCATGAAATTAGGAATGATCGTCATATAAGAATTAAGTCTCCGTTGAACTTGAAAATCATGTAAGATTACCTTAATTCCTTTCTGACCATCATTATTGAGCTAATAATAATTATTTCATAATTATTATTATTCAAAAATTATTCCTAATTTTCAGCCCAATAATTGGAAATTAGGAAAATAAAATTACTTTCCTAATTGATTTATGAATATGGTGGCACCAAATCCGACTTAGCTTAGAATTTTAGATTAAATCTGAGCCACTCATAGCACTTGTGTTGTTGACTTTATTAGTAATGCATGATGATTGAACTTTGAGGTTCCAAATCCTACGGAATATGGGTTTATTTTGATATTTTTGAGAGTAGATAATTTCTTGGTTTTTGATTGAATTTTTATTAGATGTTGGGTATTGGGAGAGTTAACATCACTTGTACACTATATATCTACTAGTTGAACTATGCCTCATCTCCTCATCTCATGCATGTGTTTGATACTAGAAAGATACTTATATAATAATAATAATAATGATATCTTGTATTTACTTCTTATTTTAAAATATATATTTGAGGTCATCTTAAAATATATGGTTAAAATTGAACTATAATTAAATTTTGCTTCGTTAGATCAAACATGATAAAATGAAGACAAAAGTGTTTCATAATTAAAATATTCTTTTTGTGGCAAAAAAATAAAATATTCTTTTAATTTTGTCAAAAAAATAAAAAACTTTTAATTATTGCTCACATATATCTCTATATATCTATATATATATGCTCAATGACATTACTTCCATTATCACAACAACGTATTTTTAGTATATTACTAGTTTTACCTTTCACGTGCGTTGCACGTGATCCAACATATTTTGATTGAATAGTTTTATGAAATTTTGCTATGAAATTTTGATAATTTACCTATGAAATTGTGATAAACTCCATATGAAACTTTGATAACCTAACTATGAAATTTTAATAAACCTTCCTATGAAGTTTTGTAACTTTCCTATGATTTTCGATAACCTCCCTGTGAGATTTTGTTAATCTCCCTAAAATTTTCTGATACTATAGTATGAAATTTCGAGAATCTCTCTGTAAAATTATATATTATTATCAGGTTGAACTCCTCTATTTATTACTATATAAATCATTCATATTAAGCTCTTCCATTCGCAGTTCGAGCTCGTCCGTTCAGTCGTACAAACATATATAATTCATATTGAACTCCTCCCTTTGATAGTATATACATATACATATTCGAATTGAGCTCCCCCACTCGGTAGTATATAAAGCACGTTATCACACATAGCATATTATAAATTTGAGCTCCATTCATTCAACATTACTCCAAATGGTAGATTATCAGTTTGAGTGCTCTCATGTTCACCAACCTTCTATGGATCATATTTTTTATTTGAGCTCTTTTGTTCGATATTCATCCACAGAGTACATTATCAGCTCGACTTCTCCTATCCACCATCATTCCTAGAGCGCACTTTCCTACTCAATCCTCAAAAATTGAGCACTTCCCTTTTCGGCGTTCTTGGCATATCTCATTCATCTCACAAAGGACCATATAGTTCGACAGAGGAGCGCATTACCAAATCGAGTATTCTATGACTTAACACTCTCCACATGAAGTATACATCCAGATCGAATACCCTTACGTTCGACACTATCTAGTTATGCGACCGATAAGCTTTTTTAGCTCAGATCGTCGCAACTTCCCCACCTGACGCTCAGTTTCATAGTCGTTTGTGCAATTATTTTAGAACCGCCCTCATACCTAGGGGGCAATATTGAGCCCATATAGAACGCCCCAAAGCCACACTATATATATAGAACTACTCCACACATAAGGTAAAAGTTCATTATCTCCACTCTTTAGATCTTAAACTCTCTAAACACCTTAAGATCCCACTAACTTCAGTATCTCCAAACACCTTAATATCCTACTAACTCCAATATCAAAGAGGATCCCCTCCAGAAAAAAAACTCGGACCCTTATGTCACGGTCTGCTCTATTATAGATCACACGAACTTCTCTATTTGATTGATGAGTCTCTCTATCTAAGAAGTTTTTAACAGCTCACATTTAACCTGTCCTTAGTGCATTCCCATTGTAATATAATCATCTCTTCTAGTTGTGGGAAAAAATATGAAATTCACAATCTTGCAATCGTATAAATTATCAAATCACACAATTTAATGAATTTATTTTATGTTTCCAATAGAAAAATGTTGAAAAAAGTATACATAACTCAAATATCAAAGGAAACACTAAATTTAAAGGATTACGCAAGAACACAACATGATAATCCAGACACCTTCACCCAAAACCTAAATTTCTTTCCCAATTTCTAATGAGAACAAAAGCAAACAATCATCAAAACATACGTTTAAAAATTCAACTCCTTTGAAAAATCGTTTTAAGAAATCATCAAACATAATATTGAAAAATGTGATGAAAATAAGTTACTCTTTTTTTGGCTTTTTTTTGGCAATCTAATCTGGTTTAGTTGTTATAGTATGATTATACGTTTAAAAATTCAACTCCCTTTGAAAAATGTTTTAAGCAATCATCAAACATAATAATGAAAATAATGAAGAAATAAGTTATAAAGAGTGATAAAGGAAAATGGAATTCCCAAGGCATGACAAGAAGTTATTAATACCATTCCTAGACGATAGTTTTTTTTTAACTGCAAAAATAACAGAAATTTTAAAATGGAAAAATAAAAATTCAAACTCTTTTCATGGCCATTGTACCTTATGGACATACGTTTAAGAAAAATGATACCAAAATTACAAATGCAACAATCATATATTTATCATCATCGTTTTTTCTTCTACATATCTATTATCATCGTTAATAATTTGGATAAGTAGTTAGAAATATATATAAAATAGTTTGAGTAAGATTTAAACTTAAAATTAAATCATAAGTAAAAAATAATATATAGTAGTAGAAAATTGGATCGGCCAATAATAATATAATAATATATATAAAACATAAAAGTCTAATTTAAAGTAATGGCAATTTATAAATATTTTGAAAAAAAAGGGTACAACCGAAAACATAAAATTTCTCATTATTCGTACTTTTATATACTGTTATTATATAGATTTGGAGAAACTATTGGTTTTGTCTCATTCAGCCCAGTAGACTCATTAGCCCCGTTTGAGTCCATGAAGCCCAAGTTGCCAAGCCTGATGTCTTGAATCCTAAATTTGATATTCTTAGGCCCAATTCGTTAATATGGAAGTCCAAAGAAGGAGTTCAAGTCCAATCAGTAATTATGATGCAATAATGATTCATCCTGATGCAGTATTGTTAAATCCTATTTAAAGGAGGATTTCACAAGAGCAGTTTTGGAAGAAAATTTATAACTTTTGATCCAGAGCTCAGAAAAATACAAATGAGGTACCGTTGGAAAGAGGATTCAAAGATCTACAACTTTTATGTTTACCTCGAGACCTAATTCTTCCATTCCAGTAGACAATTTTGCCCTTGAAATTTCTGGACAGAATTGATCTTCTCCTAAAGCAACTTGGGGAATGTTTTAGACGAAAATTTAAATGCTAAAGATGATGTGGAGCATTACTATTGGCCACGTTGGATCCTAATTAATGAGGATAATCTAAATTTTCATTATTTTAATTTTTGAATAATTAAAATACTATTTAATAATGGTAATTTAGAAATATATTGAAAAAAAAAGGTACAATCGAAAACTATAAAGTTTCTCTTATTCGTACTTTTATATATAATATAGATTACTATTATTATAGTGTGATCCAAATCTTTAATTTCAATTTAATGATCAGCCATCCAAATAGGTTTTGATTTGTAATCAGCTAATCATGCGATGAGTTAAGAAAATTTAAGCCGGTGGACCAACAAATTTACTTATCAATTGGAAGACAAGATGTTGAATATACATTATATAAATGTCTATATCAATGTATTTATCTATACTATCTTAAAGTACGTTCATCTGTAAAACTTTTGAATCACTTATTATACCCTTATTTTTTTTTGGCCATACTATTATACCCTTATTTGTCAAACATATTTCTATAATGTCATTTAGAATTATATATTGTTTATTTATATCTATTATTCACATTTACCATGTATATCTTGATTAATATGGATTACTAATAAAATTTCATTTGATTAGCAATTATTACCTAACTAGACTACTGCTCTTACTATATAAAAATTTAATTTGATAACACTACTCTTACTATACAATATAATATAATGTAAAAATTAACTAACAATATCCTTATCAATTTTTTTGTTTTCTTTTTTCCAAATATCCCAGCCTTATAATTTATAATGTAAAGTTTTTTTTTCGTTTCGTTCTTTTTTCTTCCTCAATTATTATTATATTAATTTTCCCATCAATTTCCTTATTTAAATTGTCCATTATTTAATTTTCTTTCTACTATTAGCAACTTTCTCTAAATTTAAATTTAAATTTTTAAATTTAGAACAAAATAATAGAATCAGAATATATGGGAAAAATGAAAATAAAAATGAAATTAGATTTATATCATACGACACGTCTTTTGTGTGGGTTAATTTGCCGTTTTCACTTTCTTCTCCTCAATCGATTTAATTAAATGATGATTAGCGTCTAATTATTTTTAAATCATTTGAATGTAGCGGATATATAGGGAGTGTTTATATTTATGTTTTTGTATGTAAAAGCAATTATTATAAATCTATTTCTAGCAAAAGGATTTCCTCCTGTTATACAATTTTTTTATTTTTTTATAAAGTCAAATTTGTTTGAAGTTATGAAATTGAATCTAATCTTTGATTGTAAAGCCTACATACCTGGAATATTTCTATAAATTTATATAGATGTTATTGGTTATTTGAATTGATTCTTCAACTCTTTGTTTCTTTTCCAACAACGATGTTGAGTTGTCTACTGTAAAATAGACCTAATCCCAAGCTCCTTATGTTGTTCAATCCAGCTATGGTCAAAATCCTTACCATTGCTCCTTATACTTCCTAGCTCTTATGGCTTCCTCTGCTTTCAATACTTGCATCCCTTGCCAGAGATTTTGTCATTTTGATATGGCCATGTCTTGTGCTTTACGAGCCAACAGGATTGAACAAATGTTTTGTATGAAACAGAAACCGACCAATTGGATGTCCTAATTTTGAGTTTAATTACAGTTTGATTTGGACCAGTTGCAAACTTTATTATAAGGTTCAAATTAATGAAGTTGCTTGCTGCAATTGCAATTTACTATTAAATTTCAATTTTCAAGTTTAGTTTATTAATTGTTTTTTCTAATTTTTGTTTCAGAATATGTCTTCTCCTCCAAGGCTTTCAAATATATGTGATCTAGAAGTATCACAACGTGATTGGACTATCAAGGTGCTTTTAATCTGTAAAGGAACAAAGGAGAAATATTGCACTCAAAAAGGTCATGGATATAAGGTCAAACTCATCTTCATTGATAAGAAGGTAGCAATAATATTTTTTTTATCTACTTTTCTTATAATTTTAGTTTTACAAACTTATTACATATATTATTGTGTAGGGTACACAAGTTCAAGGGATTACATTCAATGATAATGTGGAAAAATTGATTGATTCTTTTGTAACTTTGAACACCTATTTCACATGTATTTTACATGAATTGGTTTCGATATATTTTTTATAATATACTATGCTTTCACTACTAATTAATATTCATTATTATTTAATGAAGAGCCGAAAAAGATGGAGAGCCGAAAATTCTCTGTAAAAAAACAAGCCTTTGCCGGATATAAAAGAGAAGGAAAAGACAATTTTTTTTTTGGGTGGAGATTCTGATCAGGAAGAAAAAGAATTGTGTGATTGCTTAATATTGAGAAGAGGTGCACGCTTCCCAAGGGGTGAACAGATTGTACTCAATTTGGTTTCCGTTGGTATAATCCCTTTTCATGGCTTTTTTTTTATTATTTTTCTAATATTCTCATGATTTGACCATTGTTTTTTTTTTTTTTTTTTTATCAAGATTGTTTTGCCTATTTGAATATAGTAATTTTGTTCACATGTCTCTTACAATTCAATTTCATCATTCGAATTCATTTTTTTATTATTATTTTGTTAGTTTCCTGTTTAACTTCTCTTTCATATAGGTTTAATATAGTTTCGGTATGCTAGTCCCTTTATATCTAATTTAATTTTGAGATCTATGTTGTTTAGTTATTATTCCTTTCTTTTTTTTATATTATTATTATTTTTTTTTTGCTATGCCGACCCATTATTTCTTTCTCTTTATGAAATTGGGATTTGTTTTGAAATTTGATTTTATGACATACTGTTATGTTAGGAGTTAATTAATCTTAGGTTTTTAATTTCATAATTTGTTTAGGTATCAACTAGTTTAGGAATTAATTTGGTTTTCAATAACTTACTTTAATTAAAACCAAATTAGGATTAGGTCATATGCATTCATGTTTAATTATGCATTTTAATTTATATGTGATTTATTAATTGTCATGCCACTAAACAACTAATAATCATAGTCTTCCAAAGAAGGGGCTTTCACAAGTGATCGAATTTTCGGGACTCGTTGAATGTCTCTGAGGATGAGAGGGTTCTTTCGGGATGCTTCGGAGTTCCGTGCATATATCTCGAAAAGAATTTTCAATAATCCAAGACTACGTGAATTGGTTTAATAATTTGATTTTTGCATTCATCATTTGCATACATGCATTAATTAGAGAAAAGACTTAAAAAAGACCAACAAAAAGATTTTTTTTATTAGAGTTATTTATCTATTACTTAATTATTTATTTTAATAATTTTCTTAATAAGCAAGATTAGGATAAAATCAACCAATTTCATTTTGACCCACATAGAATCTGGTTAGACTAATGGTACCGTCATTTGACGGGCGTCTCAGGGGTGCTAATCCTTCCCTGAACGTAATGGACTCCCGAACCTAGACTTAGGTTAGAAGATCAGACCAGTAGGCTTAGTCAGGTGTTTGCCAAGCATGGGACCTAACTAGGTTTTAATGGTAAATAGGTGACTAATCACACCTAGAATATTGGTTAGTGGCGACTCCTGTTATTCAAGTCGGAGCGATAGGGTTCTCCGGACCCACACGTTACGACAGCTTGGTGACTCCGCTGGGGATTAGTTAGAGAGTCAGGACAGACTTAGTTTAACCAGATTTCGGATCTTAATAATAATTGGTTGCATTTTTTTCTTAATTTTTGTCATGTTTTATTGTTGTGAATATTTGTTTTATTTATGATTTATTATTATTATTTATGGTTTAACCATTTTGTTGTTTCTATTTTGGTTCAACATTATTTTTTATTTATGGTAATTTGTTTTTCTGCATGTCGGTATGGGTAAAGGTTTGTTTGTCCCTTCTGCACTCACATCACTTTTGCATTGCATGCATCAGCCCGAACCCGGGGCTTGAATTTTATACCCTTAGATCGGAGGTGAATTAGCTAACCTTCGTGGAATCAATTAAGATCCCCGTATGGGTTATGTGAAAAACCTCCACCCAAATTGAACCCTTTTCAATGAGCCTATAATGGGTGAGAATTGGGTGCCTTACTAGCCTCGAGCGGGCGACAATGAGGACAATTTGGGAACCTTTAGATGAGTCTGACAAAAGAACCCTGCATATAGTGTGAGAAAGCCAGCCCGTAAAGAGCCAAACCCTAGAAATGAGTGTATAGGACACAAAGAAGGGACACTTCTAACCTTTATACTTTTACCATTTTTTAACTTTGGACCGTGGAGTGGGTATGCCCATTACTCACAATAGGAGACTACCTGCCCTGGGGCAATTTCTGCCCATTTCTTGGTTTTTAAATAATGTAACAGGGGCATCTTTTTGTTATTTTGTCGTAATTGCAATTTCTTTAATATTTTCCTCATATTTTGTTACTAATGTTGGTTTGTTTTGTCTTTCTTGGCATTTTCTTTTGCATCTTTACAATTTGCACTCATATTTCATTATTTGTCACACAAATGAAGAATTTCAATTAGATACAGTTTTGTGGTAATTGAAACTTGGATGTGGGGAAGGGACGACTTCTAAAATCTTGGTGGAAGATTCCAGAAGATTTTCTAAGTTGTCTTTTTTTTTTCTTTTGTAAAAGTCATTTGCAATTCACACAGTGCATCCATCATGCATTTGTCATTCACTTGTATATATTCATCCATCATGCATTATCATTGTCATTTGTAAATAGATGCATTTTATACATGTAGTTCATTCATGTAGGTCACTTGTAAATATTACTTGTTTCTACTTGCTTGTTGGAGTCTAACATCTTCAGGAAAGCATGGGAGATATGTTGGAAGCTTGAGTTCACTGCTTGGAGCTTAGTTAAAGGTTGACTGAGATAGATATGAGAACAAGGTGACCTCTGCGTTGAAATTCCAGATGAAACTTTGGAGAATTGTGGGGAGTTCAAGGAAAAAATTGAAGACTACATCAGAAGGGCCAGTTAGCTGCAGATTAGTCAAAATGAGAACTAGGAGTCTGTTGGATAGGGAATTTCTGAAACTTTGGTGCTTATATCACATATGCATATCACTTGCATTGTATTTCATTTTTTGGATATTCTTACTCAGATTTTCTCATGATTGTAGTGATCAAAATTGTTGCATTTGTTTCCTTGAATGAAAAAGTTCATTTTGAATGAAAATTGTGAATGTTTGCAGAATTTGGTGACACCACTAAGGAATAGTTCCCAAAGCACTCAAGCAGGGGCAATAATATTTTTCTGGGCAATGAGCAAATGAATGAGTTTTAGTAAAAGGTTTTAAGAAATAAGAAAAAAACTCTTTAGTGAATGGGTTGTCTATGGAATAAAAATGTTTTCGAAATAAAGGGATGTTTTTGAAAGTGACAACAAGACAATTTGTTTTATGTCAATACTGAGCTTAAATTCCACATTTCCTTGATCCAAAAAAGAGCCCATTTCTTTCCTTGGAAACCTAATTGAACCAGAAATTCCACATCTTCAACATATTTTGTTACCTTTTCACATATGCCTTGAAGAAGATTTTTTTAAAAAAAGCCAAATTCAAGTCCCCTCCAACACTTGTAGGGGCAAGTTGGTCCATAAATCCAGGGTAGACAATCCAATTTGTACCTTTTCTGATAACTCTGGTTTTCAAAAGACTTTTCATGTTCTTTGTGATGAAGGCAAGCAATAATCAGCCATAGTGGTGGATTAAAATGCTCAAAATTCATCATTACAGAGGTAAGATGAATGAAAAAGAGGCAGACATCAGTTGTAAGATTCCCATCAGCAAAAAAAAAAAAAAGAAAAGCAAAAAATGAAAAAAGAAATGGACTGATTGAGATGTCATGCATTGGCACACATTTTTTGATTTTGATCAAAGAGTTTTTCAAAAGTGAAAAATGCTTTTCAAGAAAGTGTTTTCAGAAAAGGGTTTTCAAAAAATCGGTTTTCGCAAGGGTTTAAGTTTTCCAAGGTTACTTTCAATGTCCAGGCTTGAAGTGATAAATGGCCTTCTTTCTTATTCCCTTCACTTGCAGAAAAATTATCCATTGTTGACCCATTTGAGCCGAATGAATTTTTCTTTCAAATAAACCTTAATTAAGGATCACTCTCCGCATTGGGGGGCAAGGATACATAGAGGGTTCTATCTCAGCAAATGAAAAGAAGATTTGCATTTAAATTTGGAAGATGGAGCAACATGTGATATCGATCGAGTTCACAAAAGAGACAATGAACTCGCTCCATCGAGAGAAAGAAAGTTCAAAGAAAAAAAGGAGAGGGAAAGAAAAATGAAGAAAGAAGAAAAGAATTGAAAAAGAAAAGAAAAAGTTGAAAAAGCAAAAGACAAAGGAAAGGATGAGTTTGACAGAACCCTTCATAGGAAAAGAAGTGATTCTTGATTCAATCACCCTCAAACACATTTTTGGGCATTTTTATCTTTTCTTTAGCACCCTTAACCCAAGCCTACATTACGTGCCTAATAAAGTCCATCTTTGATCAAGTCGGGATATTGGAATGAAACTTTCCTCTAGGTGTGATCTTTTCAAAAGAAAAAATGTTTTCCTCAAAGTGCAATCTTTTCAAAAGAGAAAAAATGTTTTTCAAAAAGATTTTAAGACAAAATTGGTTTCAAGAGTTTTCAGTGCAAGTGCGTGGCGAAAAAAAAAGGAAAGAAAAGAAGAAAATGATAAGGCTCTAGGGTGAAAACCTGAAAGGGCAGTCTAGAGCAAGAATGGGAATTCTTGAGTCCTTATAAGGATTGTCAAAGCAGTCAAGTAAAGTAGGACCTCTTTCGTAGCATTGAACATTGATTCAATTCATGGAATAAGAGTTGACAAAGTTGTCCAACATTCGAATCGTGTCAAGAGAATCTGATACACTTCCTTTCTCGAGAATTGCCTTTCCATCCCTTGGGAACCTCTTGATAGTCAGTGTTGACTCAAATCTTTGAACAAATGATGATTTGAAAATGTCTTGAAAAAGAGTTTAGAAATGAGTTTGCTAAAGATTTGCATTCCATTTGTGAGTCTAAGATGAAGCAGTGGTGGTCACCAAATCTTTTGAGAAAGGTTTCTTGGTTTTGGAAAAACAGGGCAATATGGGCATCATTTTTTGACAAAAAATGTTTTCAGGGGCAAGTGGGGCAATATTCATGTGAAATCATTTTTAATCATGACATGTCTTAAGCAAATCTAATTGCATGATGACATATTTTGGACTTTGACTTCTGGTCAAATTTTGTTGTAGGAAGACAAAGAAGTTGATACAAGGATTGATGTGGGGCAAAGGAGTCTGCTTCAACAGTTCATCTGTGTGAGATCCAAAGCAAGGAGTTTTGTCAAGGAGACATTTGGTTATAGACAGAAAGTATGGCAGAGCATCACATGTCTTGAAGAGGAAGCATTCAAGAGTTACATAAAGTAGAGTAATCAGGGCATGACATGGACGAAGATGGAGTGATTCAGAATTATTGAAGAATTAGTCATGAGGGCATCATAGAGAAGGACTGGACATCATATAGCCTAGTAAGCAAAAAAGGAGCCATGAGAAGACAGGGAACCAAGAAGAGACAATAGCCAAGAATGGGTAAAGAAGAAGTCAAGAAATGATAGATGAAGAGTCAAGTACATGTGTTTAAAATGACCCAGTATGGTCTTTCATAGAAGTTTTCAAAGATCTAAATAGTTCTTAAGATGACCCAGTGTGGTCTTTCATAGAAGTTTTCAGAGATCTAAACAGATCTTAAGATGACCCAATGTGGTCTTTCATAGAAGTTTTCAGAAATCTAAGTTGATCTTCAGATGACCTTGTGCGGTCTTTCATAAGAAGTTTTCGATGATCAGAGTTGATCTCATTTCAAGATACTTTTATGATCAGAGTTGATCTCGTTTCAAGAAGTTTTAAGATCAGAGTTGATCTCCTTTCAAGAAGTTTTCGATGATCAGAGTTGATCTCCTTTCAAGAAGTTTTCGATGATCAGAGTTGATCTCATTTCAAGAAGTTTTTTATGATCAGAGTTGATCTCATTTTAAGAAGTTTTCGATGATCAAAGTTGATCTCGTTTCAAGAAGTTTTTGATGATCAGAGTTGATCTCCTTTCAAGAACTTTTCGATGATCAGAGTTGATCTCGTTTCAAGAAGTTTTTTTTATCAGAGTTGATCTCGTTTCAAGAAGTTTTTTTTACCAGAGTTGATCTCGTTTCAAGAAGTTTTTTATGATCAGAGTTTATCTCCTTTCAAGAAGTTTTCGTTGATTAGAGTTGATCTCGCTTTCAAGAAGTTTTCGATGATCAGAGTTGATCTCGTTTCAAGAAATTTTTGATGATCAGAGTTGATCTCATTCCAAGAAGTTTTCAATGGTCAGAGTTGATCCTAAGATGATCCAGTGTGGTCATTCCAAGAAGTTTTCAATGATCAGAGTTGATCCTTAGATGATCCAGTGCGGTCATTCGAAGAAGTTTTTGATGATCAGAGTTGATCTCCAGATGATCCAGTGCGGTCCTTACCAGAAGTTTTTAATGATCAAAGTTGATCTCCAGATGATCCAGTGCGGTCCTTACAAGAAGTTTTTAATGATCAGAGTTGATCCTCAGATGATCCAGTGCGATGATACCAAGAAGTTTTCAATGGTCAGAGTTGATCCTCAAATGATCCAGTGTGGTCATTCCAAGAAGCTTATAATGATCAAAGTTGATCCTCAGATGATCCAGTGCGGTCAATCCAAGAAGTTTTCAATGATCAGATTTGATCCTCAGATGATCCAGTGCGGTCATTAGAAGAAGTTTTTGATGATTAGAGTTGATCTCCAAATGATCTAGTGCGGTCCTTACAAGAAGTTTTCGAGTGCGGTTCTTCCGAGAAGTTTTCAAAGTTGATCTCCAGATGATCCAGTGTGGTCGTTTCAAGAAGTTTTCGAAGATCAGAGTTGATCTTCAGATGATCCGGTGTGGTCGTTTCAAGAAGTTTTCGAAGATCAAAGTTGATCTCTAGATGATCCAGTGTGGTCGTTCAAGAAGTTTTCGATGATCAGAGTTGATCTCCAATTTGATCCAGTATGGTCACTCCAAGAAAAGTTTCTGTGATCGAGGTTGCATCTTAAATGATCCAGTGCAGTTATTTAAGAAGTTCAAGTTTGAAGCTTGAAGGAGCGAAAGAAGAAAGAGTTCAAGCGCAACAGTGTTTACGTCTTTGTGTACTTCCAGTTCATCTAGAAATACGAAAGGAACGCCTTTACGTCTTTCAAGAATCTCAGAAAGTCCACAAAGAGGGGCAGCTGTAGACACTGAAAATTAGGCTTAATTAATTTTGGGACAAGCCCATTATTTTTAGTCCAAAATTGAAACTCATGTTTTATTTTTTTATGGGTCCATGTAAGTGGATTTATATCTCTTCATGTAAATTGAGTCCAAACCCAATAAGGGAATGACTCTAGATATAAATAGATAAGTCCCTAGGGTTATGGGAGAGGTTTTTGGGGAGGAAAAAGATGGAGAGCCGAAAATTCTCTGTAAAAAAACAAGCCTTTGCCGGATATAAAAGAGAAGGAAAAGACATTTTTTTTTTTTGGTGGAGATTCTGATCAGGAAGAAAAAGAATAGTGTGATTGCTTAATATTGAGAAGAGGTGCACGCTTCCCAAGGGGTGAACAGATTGTACTCAATTTGGTTTCAGTTGGTATAATCCCTTTTCATGGCTTTTTTTAATTATTTTTCTAATATTCTCATGATTTGACCATTGTTTTTTATTTTTTTATCAAGATTGTTTTGCCTATTTTTTTTATCAAGATTGTTTTGCCTATTTGAATATAGTAATTTTGTTCACATGTCTCTTACAATTCAATTTCATCATTCGAATTCATTTTTTTTTATTATTTTGTTAGTTTCCTGTTTAACTTCTCTTTCATATAGGTTTAATATAGTTTCGGTATGCTAGTCCCTTTATATCTAATTTAATTTTGAGATCTATGTTGTTTAGTTATTATTCCTTTCTTTTTTTATATTATTATTTTTTTTTTTGCTATGCCGACCCATTATTTCTTTCTCTTTATGAAATTGGGATTTGTTTTGAAATTTGATTTTATGACATATGTTATGTTAGGAGTTAATTAATCTTAGATTTTTAATTTCATAATTTGTTTAGGTATCAACTAGTTTAGGAATTAATTTGGTTTTCAATAACTTACTTTAATTAAAACCAAATTAGGATTAGGTCATATGCATTCATGTTTAATTATGCATTTTAATTTATATGTGATTTATTAATTGTCATGCCACTAAACAACCAATAATCATAGTCTTCCAAAGAAGGGGCTTTCACGAGTGATCGAATTTTCGGGACTCGTTGAATGTCTATGAGGATGAGATGGTTCTTTCGGGATGCTTCAGAGTTCCGTGCATATATCTCGAAAAGAATTTTCAATAATCCAAGACTACGTGAATTGGTTTAATAATTTGATTTTGCATTCATCATTTGCATACATGCATTAATTAGAGAAAAGACTTTAAAAAAGGCCAACAAAAAGATTTTTTTTATTAGAGTTATTTATCTATTACTTAATTATTTATTTTAATAATTTTCTTAATAAGCAAGATTAGGATAAAATCAACCAATTTCATTTTGACCCACATAGAATCTGGTTAGACTAATGGTACCGTCATTTGACGGGCGTCTCAGGGGTGCTAATCCTTCCCTGAACGTAATGGACTCCCGAACCTAGACTTAGGTTAGAAGATCAGACCAGTAGGCTTAGTCAGGTGTTTGCCAAGCGTGGGACCTAACTAGGTTTTAATGGTAAATAGGTGACTAATCACACCTAGAATATTGGTTAATGGCGACTCCTGTTATTCAAGTCGGAGCGATAGGGTTCTCCGGACCCACACGTTACAACACTAATAAAAGTATTAGTACTAAGTTTAAAAGTTAAAATAAGTTGACTAATCATTATTTATTCATAATTTTTTTAACTAATTAAGTTAAAAGTTTATTTAAAATTTAATTATTATGATTGATTTTTTCTATTTTTGGAGTGTCATTGGTAGTTTAATGTATTGAAGTGTATAGCAATAATTTAAAGTTTTTAAAAATAAAAAGAAGAGTAACATGCAATTATTTCCTTTGACTTATAAAGTTAGAGGAGTCAATCGGGCGGGTTGGACGGGTTTCAGATTCGGGTCATCAGTGTCAAGGTCAAATGAGTTAGGTAATTTTCTCGGGTCATTCGGGTTTCGGCTCATCTGGGTTTAGGTCATTCGGGTCTGCTGGGTCTAGGTTAGCCAGGTTTGGGTTTTGCCCTTAGCTCACTCGAGTTCTGGGTCATTCGAGTTTTGATTTTTAGGGTTTAGAAATATCTTTATTATTCGATTTATATTACAATCCACTACCGGTGAAGTTTAACAAAATGCATATAGGGATTAAAGAGTTGACATATGTGTCCCTTTATATATTAATTTTGAATATTAAATACATAATTCATTATGAAGTAGGGTATGCATTAAAATAATTATTGGTTATATAATATTTTAATTTATGTTCTTTCATTACATCAATTAAAATTATAAATTAATAAAAAATATAAGTATCAATAAAAATGAAAAAATAATTACAACCCTTACTGGTGAGATTATTAGTACGGTAGTAAAATCTAATAAAAAAATTATCAAGAAATTACTAATTAATTATTATTATTTATTCATTATGTAAAAAAATAAATTACTAATTATAAATTTATCATAAATTATTCATAATTTTTCATATAATGAAGTTTAACAAATTTAATGATCATAATAAGTAAAATTATAACAATAATATAAATTTTATTGAATAAATGATAACTTAGATTTAGAATGGTTAAAGTTATAACAATGCGGATTTTATTGAATAAAATAAAATTTTAATTTATAATATTCTTGGGTCATTCGGGTTAACTTCTTGGTCATTTGGGTTACGGGTTTGTCTGGTCTGAATAGGACGAATTCGGGTCGTTTACTTTATCTGGTCAGATCGGGTTCGCCCGGATTGGACCGTTTATTGAGTTTGGATCAAGTTTTGACAACTCTACTTATAATTAATTTCAATTATTGTTTTAATTTTATTTTAATTTAAACACGATGGGTAACGTGCAACGCAACCTTTTGTAAAACTTTTGAATCGCTCATTATACACTTATTTTTCGAATATATTTATTAAATGGCATTGTTTAAACTTTTATGGTATTTTTATTTAATTAAATCTAATATCCTTATAACTATTTAAATTTTACCATTTTACTGTTTTAATTAAACACTTATATATATGAGAATTTTTAAAATTTTTTTTACAACAGGAATTTTTTAAATATACTTTTATAATTTTACTCAACTAAAAACTCTAATTTTTTATTTAATTAAATCTAATATCTTTATACTTAGATATATTAGAAATTTTAAAATATATTTCTTAAATGACATTGTTTAAATTTTACAGTTTTTTTTAGAAATAAACTTTTACAGTTATTTTACTAAAAAGTCTATTTTTATTTAATTAAATTCAATATTTTTATAAATATTTTATTTTTACAATTTTAATTTTAAAAAATTGGAGACATTTTGATAGGTGTGGACCCATTTCAGTTAGAATATAAACTAATAACAATATTATTATCTAGTTTAAAAGTTGTAATAAGTTGCTTAATCATTAATTATTCATCATTTTTTAAAAACTAATTAAGTTAAAAATTTATTTAAATTTAATTATTGTGATTGACCTTTTTCTATTTTTGGAGTGTGTATTGGTAGTTTAATGTATTGGAGTGTATAATAAGAATTTAAAGTTTTAAAAAAATAAAAGGAAGAGTAACATGCAATTATTTCCTTTGACTTATAAAGTTAGAGGAGTTGACGTAAAAAAAAAACGTTAGAAGAGTCAATCGGGTGGGTTGGACGGGTTTCAGGTCATTTGGGTCCAGGTCAAATGAGTCGGGTAATTTTTTCGGGTCATTCGGGTTTCGGCTCATCTCTGGGTTCAGGTCATTCGGGTCTTCAGTCTGCTGGGTCAAGGGTCAGGCGGGTTCGGATTTTGGTCTCAGGTTACTCACTTTCTGAGTCATTCAGATTTTGGGTTTATCGGGTCTAGATTTCAGATTAATTGGGTCAGCCTTAAATTTTTTAATGTTTAATTCTTAAATTTATTTAATACTTTATTCTTCAATTTTTTTTTTATTTTACAATCCACTATCGGTGAATTTAGCAAACTACATATATGGGGTTAAAGAGTTGACATCTGCCCCTTTAAATATCAATTTTGAAATTAAATACATAATTACCTATGAAGGGGGTATGTGTTCAAATAAATATTGGTTATATAATATCTAAATTTACGTTCTTTTCTAATAGAAAAATTGTCAAGAAAGTACTAATTAAATATTATTACTTATTCATTATGTAAAAAACAAATTACTAAGTATAAATTTATCATAAATTATTCATATAACTGATTTAGCATTTATTCATATAATAATTGTTCATATAATGAAATTTAGCAAATTTAATCATAAGAGATAAAATTATAACAATAATATAAATTTTATTGAATAAATGATAGTTTAGAATGGTAGTTAAAATTATAGCAATGTGGATTTTATTGACAAAAAACATAATTTTAGTTCAATTCTTGGGTCATCCGAGTTAACTTCTCGGGTCATTCGGGTTACGGGTTTGTCAGGTCTGGATAGGATGGGTTCGCGTCGTTTACTATCTCTGGTCAAATCGGGTTTGATCGGGCTGGGTGGGTTATCTAGTTTGGATCAGGTTTTCACTGCTCTACTTATAATTAATTTCAATTATTATGCTAGGGGTGCTCATGGGCCAGGATTGGCTAGTCCGAGTTCGGGCCGGGTTTTTCTTAATAATTGTACATTATATGATTGTCCAAGCCCGGTCTGGGCTCAATTTTTGTCCAAGACCCGCCCATATTTTTAAACACATGTCCAAGACCCGCACAAGCACGCTCATATTTATTTTTTAAAATAAAATAATAATTAAATTTTTAATAAAATTTTAACATTAAAATTTATATATAATCTAATAACAAATTAAATCATAATAAATTATGATAAAAAGATTAAATTTTAATTAAGTTTACAAATTCTAATTAATGTATACATATAAATTATTCAATTTTATTATGTATAAATATAATTATTTACTTATATTATTTTATTTATATATAATACGGGCCGGGCTCTTGCCTAAAACACCAAGCCGAAGGCCCAACCCATTTTTTAATCGAGCTCTATTTCTTTATCCAAGTCCCGACTTTCGGGTCTTAAATTTTTGTCCAAACCCTCCCATTTTTCGGGCGGGCCTTTGCATTTGGGTAGGTACCCGAGTCCTTGAGCAACTCTAATATCAACCCCCTGAATTTGTTTTGCCAGTTCATTTGGAGAGTTCATTCGAAGAGAAACTCAATTGGTAAAAGTCATAACCAAAATTAAAAATAATGCTAACACCGTTTAAATGGTAAACATAATATTACACTCTTTTTATATATTAGTATTTTAAAGAATAAGAATAATTCTATCAACAACACACCTTTTGTCAAACAAAAATTATTAAAAAAAAAAAACCCCTACTCAATTTTTACAAAACTATAATATTTTTTCTATATAAAACTATTCTTTACTCTTACATACCAGGTAAGTGTTATGAGTCTAGTGTATTATATTAAACAAATTTCTACTCCTGCTATATATTTTATATATATTAGCATAAAAGAGACATAATCAAAGCTCAATTGAGTACTAAGAATCTTTAGCAAGATATGGTTTACATTTTATTAATCACAATAGTGTTGTGACTTCGGATATCCCAAGAATTAACCAAACAAATAATTAAAGCGGAAACAACAAAGCAAAATTTTCTTGTGGACGTATGCCACAAATCTGCACTATCAAATCAATCAATTACAATCAACAATCATAACAATCTCTCTAGCAAACTCTCAATCTAATCAAACAACATGGGTGATTCTCTCACAACAACCTAAAGCTATCTTAGCTTTCTCTCACAACAATACAACTCTTTCTATCTTACACACATAAAAAATCTAAACAAAAACTGTCTATTTATACTAACATAAACTTGGGCTCCAAGAATCCATTACCTATTAGGATTCTTGTCCACCAATCAAAAGACTCTAGAAAAATCCTAATCCAAATCTAATAAGGAATTGAGACAAAAATCATAACAATCTCCACCTTGACTCAAATTCCTTCATCAAAATTTAATTGCTCCACCGTTTGATCAAATCTGCAAAAGTGACTTTATTCTTTGTTGGCAAATCCACATCCTTCTTCTCAATTTGATGAAGATACCGATCCATCTCCTCTAATTGTGCTTCCAATCAACTCATACAAATTCTTCGAATTTTTCACTCCTTTCATCACAATCATCGAACCTTTAGTGATCTTTAACCCTCCTCCTCGGCAAGAATATTCATAACCCAAGCTATCCAACTTTCCAAGTGAAATCAAATTCCTTGTAAAGTTTGGAACACACCTCACTTTCCCAAGCATCTTGACACTTCCATCATGCAAACGAAGTTTCACACTCCCAATGCCTTCAATTTTTTCTTCACCATTATTAGCCATGTAAACAGACTTATCACACTTCTCAAGCTTCGAAAACCATTCTTTCTTTGTGCAAACATGTTCAGAACAAGCAGAATCAAACACCCACATATCTCTAGTGTCTTTCTTTTCTTCTTGCACCATCAAAACAACAGTTTCTTCATCAGAATATTCATCATTATCAACAGCAGCAACATTAACATCAGCCTTATTCTTCTCTTTAGATTTCATGAATTCCCCAAAATCTTCCTTTAACTTCTTGCAGTAGGCTTTTATGTGCCCCATCTTATGACAATAATAACACTCCTTATTACTGAAATCAACCCTTGGCCTCGAACTTGATCTTCCTCTTTCATTGAATCTACCTTTTGATCTTGCATCATTCTTATAATCTCTTCCATTAGATCTTCCACGATCTACCGTGAGAGCACCATTCTTTTCATCTTTCTTTTCAGTCTCTTTCAATCTATCATACTCAAAAATTGCAGAAGTCACATCTTGCAAGCTTAGGGTTTTCCTACCAACCATCAAAGCTCTAGTCACAGGATCATACCTGTCGTTAAGAGAATTAATCAACAAAACAACTTTATCAATCTCTTTCATGACTTCATCAACACTTACCAGCTGAGTAACCAATCTATTGAACTCGTTTAGGTGTGCCCTTAAACTTGTTCCCACCTTCATCTTCAATCCAAATAATTCTCTCTTCAAACACAACATGTTAGTAATCGATTTTGACATATAAATCGACTCCAACTTATCCATCAACTCCTTTGGGGTTTTCACATCTAACACATCATACTTAATTTCAGTAGCAAGAGACAAACGAATTGTACTTACTGCTTTTCGTTGAATATCTCTCCACCTGTTCTCATTCATCGCTGCAGGCTTATCAGTTTCAAACGCATCTCCCAATCCTTGTTGTACTAACACATCTGTTATCGTACTCTACCACATCTGAAAACTGTTTGTTCCATTTAACTGCTCAATCTCAAACTTCAAAGCTGATCCGCTACTTTCTGTCATCTCTAATCAACCAGGCTCTTGATACCACTTGTTGTAACTTCGGATATCCCAGGAATTAACCAAACAAATAATTAAAGCGGAAACAACAAAGCAAAATTTTCTTGTGGACCTATGCCACAAATCTGCACTATCAAATCAATCAATTACAATCAACAATCATAACAATCTCTCTAGCAAACTCTCAATCTAATCAACCCAACATGGGTGATTCTCTCACAACAACCTAAAGCTATCTTAGCTTTCTCTCACAACAATACAACTCTTTCTATCTCACACACATAAATAATCTAAACAGAAACTGTCTATTTATACTAACATAAACTTGGGCTCCAAGAATCCCTTACCTATTAGGATTCTTGTCCACCAATCAAAAGACTCTAGAAAAATCCTAATCCAAATCTAATTAGGAATTGAGACAAAAATCCTAACACCTTGAGCAACTCTAATATCAGCCCCCTGAATTTGTTTTACGAGTTCATTTGGAGAGTTCATTCGAAGAGAAACTCAGTTGGCAAAAGTCATAACCAAAATTAAAAATAATGCTAATACCGTTTAAATGGTAAACATGATATTACACTCTTTTTATATTGTTTATACCCTAATTTACACCAAGATAAATTAGGGATTATGGTCTAATTGATTGATTTTGGATGGTCAAGATTAAATTTTAAATCTCAAAATTGATGGGATTAGAACCACCCTAAACCTAATTGGATTAGTAAAATGCTTGAGTAAAACCTAAACCACTTAGGAAATTACCTAGGAAATTGCCTTGAAATTTAATTGTGGTTTAATTGTTAATTTTTAAATAATAAATTGCAAAGATTTTGAAGCAAAATTATGCCATCACGTTAAGATTCATGGTTTGATTTTTTTGTTTCTAAGTTTGGATGCCAATGGTGCCGATGGGTTTGTTTAAATTGGCTTTGGTTTCCAAAATTGGATCCTGATGGTCATGAGATGAAATTAGATCCTGATGGTCATGAGCAATTTGGATCCGACGTGTTATGGTTTTTAGTTCATAAATTAATCAACTTGGTCTTTTATGTATTTATGTATTAATTGGCCAATGATTAATATTTCTAATGCCAAAATTGGTTTGTCTTTGTATTGATGGTAAAGAAATAGCACACCATCAGGACGCACACCATCAGAACAACTTATATCATTGGGATGCTTTCCATCGGGATGAATTAATTTGTACCGATGGTGATGAGCAATTACATTGGGATAAAGAGGTTAGTACGTATTGATGGTAAGGAACAATTACTCCATCGACTTGAAGTAGTCAGTGCCGATGATGTCCATCAGATTGGCCTTATTTCTAACTAAGGCAAATAACCAAGTCTAGAGCACTCAGGCAACACAATTTAGTCAAAGCCGTATCAAGAGGAAGAGACGTCAAGCATTCATACGGAAAAGTTGACTGATTGATTGATCACAAATTACGTGATTCATATTAATGCTGATAGCTCAGGATCAGGAGAATGATTTAGAGTTGACATTGGAGACAATCAATTTCCCATCATGACGATTAAAGGTTGACATTGCAATGATATCTTGAAAATTAATGCGGTGATTCCTTGACTTTTGGATCTGGATTGGCAGAGAGACTATAAAAAGAAGAAGTTTCATCAAAACTCGAGACAGACAACTCCCCAGACAAACCTGCCCAGCGCAAACTTCAAGCACATCTGCTTACACTCTTGTTTACACTTCAACTTAGACTCTTGTCTAGTTTTTAATCTTTTCTTGTCATCAGTTTCATTTGGTTGTAACGATTTTCATATCAATACAATTTTTTTTTTCATTTTCATTTTGAATCTGATTACCTGATAACCAATCGAAATCTGGGTTAAATGATTAAAACCTTCATGGTGACTTTTAACCAGACTCCATATATCGTTTAATCTTTATCCTATTTTTATTCAAGTTACGATTATCTTGGATTTTTGTCAATTTTGCTACAAATTGACTGACACGCCTTTACAACCCAATTCCCCAAGGAGATTTTGGCGCAACATATATGTTAGTATTTTAAAGAATAAGAATAATTCTATCCATCCAAAAGAAAACAACACACCTTTTGTCAAACAAAAATTATTTAAAAAAAAAAAACCCTACACAATTTTTACAAAACTATAATATTTTTTCTATATAAAACTGTTCTTTACTCTTACATACCCAGGTAAGTGTTATGAGTCTAGTGTATTATATTAAACAAATTTCTACTCCTGCTATATATCTTATATATATATATATTAGCATAAAAGAGACATAATCAAAGCTCAATTGATACTTAGGGAAACAAGTTTTGTCCAATAGACCTAAAAGTACTAAGAATCTTTAGCAAGATATGGTTTACATTTTATTAATCACAATAGAAGAGAACATAATTTTCTATCATAAGAAAACAACTTCCCTGACCCCAAATATAAGAATCTAGTCCTCCAGGTTGAACCTTGTTTTGAGTACATTTTTGAACATTAAGGTGGAAACTTCATTGGGTTTGATGAGTGACAAATTGGCTGCGAAATATAGTATATATGGGACACCATGATATTATGTCACTTTTACATTATGCAATTTGTCAGTATTTTCAACATTATTGTGCTGTGCCACTGAGTTTCCAGAATGCACACTTTTTATTTGTTTTTCCATTTTCTATTCTATGCCCTGCATGAAAATTTTTATAAAATTCCATATGTTCAAGGCATTAGGTCAAGCCTCCTCTCCATTGCTATTGCAACACTAGAATTAATATTTGAAAATAAATTAGAACTGGTATAATTGATTCTGTGAAAATTCGGCAACATTTTCTTTCCTTTTGTTTGCATCCATATCAGCATTCCATAATTAATGGAAATTCGGCCGACATATAATATTGTTTTCTTTCGAATTTTCAAATTTAACGGCTCCAATGTTTTCCAAAAGTTATATTGAAAACTTTCTACCCATTTTTAGGCGAAATACTCAATTTAGTTTTCAACGTTTGGTTCCCTTCCATGAAAATGGCATTCAACCTTGGACGGCGAGAATAAGAGTTTAATGTTATCGATTTTGATCGACTAGAGGTATGATTTTGTATTGAACTAAATTAGTGACCCTACAATCAGTGGTGTCCCATGGACCAGGTTGGGTCGGACTCGTTTTGTGTTGAAATATTTATGTACTGATTTAAGTCGACCCAATTGGAGTCCCTCCATTAATTCACATTTTTTAAACTTACTAGTTTTTTTGCCCGCGCTTTGCTGCGGGGACGAAAATTTTATGAAGTGATCTTTGTGAATCCTTGTTAATCGGATATCAAGATCAAAATAATATGATATTAAATAAATTGTCAATCGAAATCACAAAATTTCAAAAGCATTTTTTAAAATTGACATATAAAAATTAGCTTTTGAGTCTTTCATGAAAGTTGTAGATCATAAAATTACCTTTTAAAAAACACCTGAATTACCTTAATTGGACAAATAGAACAAGAAAAATAAAAAAAAATGAAGTGTTAAATCGAGTAAGATAGAATTTGGAAAGAACTAAGTAGCGTAAAATAGAAAAGTATGAGGGTGATTTGATAACTAATTCAAATAAGAAAATATTTGTTAATGGAGATCTTGAAACATAAAAATATCCTTTTGAACCCTTCATGAATCTCGTAGATCAAATTAAATTTCGGGTTCTTTATGAAAGTCGTAGATTACACAGTAACCTTTTAACCGACACTTGAATAACTTTAATTGAACATGTGGATCGAAAATTATATGGTATTAAATAGACCAACAATCGAAACGAACAAATTTAGGAAGCATTTTTTTGAATTGAAACATAAAAATTTGCTTTTGAGTCCTTTATGAAAGTTGTAGATCATGAAATTACCTTTTAATAGACACATGAATCAACTTAATCGGACAAATAGAACAAAGAATAAAAAAATAAAGCTTAAACGTTAGATTAAGATAGAATTTGTAAAGGACTAAGTAGTATAAAGTAGAGAAGCATGATGGTCAATTGATAAGTAATCCAAATAAGAAAGTGTTTGTTAATGGAGATCTTGAAACATAAAAATTCCTCTTTGAACCCTTCACGAAACTCATAGATCAAATTTAACTTTCGAATCCTTCATGAAAGTCGTAAATCATGCAATAACCTTTTAACTGACACTTCAATAACTTTAATCGGACATATGGACAAAAAATTATACGATATTGAATTAACCGGCAATCAAAACCACAAAATTTTGGAAGCATGTTTTAGAATCAAAACATTAAAATTGACTTTTGAGTTCTTAATGAAAATTGTAGATCATGAAATTACCTTTTAATAGACACTTGAATCATCTTAATCGGACAAATAGAAAAAAAATACAAAAATAAAAGGCAACGCGATAAATCGTCCAACCTATAATTTTAAGGATTAAATAACATAAAGCATAAAAGTATGAGGATCATTAGATAAATAATCCAACAAAAAAATATTAGTTTATGGAGAATGGGACCCACAAATAGTAACTTTTTCACAAAGTTTCCATAATACCCTCAATCATCAACCCAAATAATGAAAAAACCGAGTATGAAAGTACCAAAATACCCCTCCTCATTTATTTTTTAAGTCATGAGAAGAGAGGATTGGATTGGTTTTTTGGAATTTTCATATCCTTCCTTTATTGTTTCTTATAATATTATATTTAGAATAATATAAAGATTATTATAATACTGATATAATAATATAATAATAATTTTTCAATTTATTAGTTTATTACAAAGATTAAATAAAACCACTTTTTAATTCATTGAACCTAAAATACAAATTTATTTAATAAACAAAAACAAAATATAACTCAAACAAAATGAATTATTAAAATAAACAAAAACAGAATTATATATTCCATGAAACAAAATTAAAAGAATCTGATTCCTGCAAACTCTACTTGGAACATTGTTGATGCAAAAAATTAAAGCATCCACAAACCTAAGAGTGGCAATCATGCACTTAAAGTTTCTTCAAAACTATTATACAAAACTACTTGCATCATAAGGTAATAAATTCAAACCTCTAAGTTTCTTCAAAAGGATAAGTTTTTCAAGTGAAGTTGCCGAAGAGAGTCTAGCCTGATCTGAAACCAACAAATGAGTAGCTTAATTTTTTTATAATAAGGCTTAATGCAAAACATATAATAATTCAAACAGCCTCATTGCAAAGAATACAAAGATGGGTAGCTAAAATAGAAGCAAACATTTACAATTTTAGAGAAGTCTTCAATATTAATTTAAGCTCTTTTCACCATTAGATTATGATATCAAAGTTGAATTTCCAAAACCTAAAAACTCCATTTAAGAATAATCTTGAATACATTATAAATTATAAATTCAGAATAAACTTCAACTATAACCTAAAAGCCCATCAATTATAGATAATAAATTCTGAATAAGCTTGAATACATTTTCTATATATTTTGCTATCCAAAATACAACGAAATAAGAAAAAGCATATTACAATTCAATGATAAATCTCAGCTGTCGACGAAGAATAAGGGAAACAGAAAACGATTCCTAAAAGGACAAGGTTATGCGTACTAACCCTAGGCACACTACTCTTATACACTACCATTTATAACTGTTGGATGTGGATTTGATTTGAATAACAATCGTTCGGTATAGGTAGTATAGCAAATTAGTGTGGTTTATGGTAGTGCAAATAACTTTACCGTTCCTAAAACTACTCTTAAGTCCACCATTAATGAAGCCCATTACTACTTTAAGAAATTAGAGACGCAAAAGAATACTATCAAATGGGAAAAAGAAAACAAATAGATGGGGTTGAGTATTGAAGCTGAAGGAGACTTTTCAGAGGGCTAAAACCGACAAGATAAGAACAGCTCAGGCTGTATTTTGCAGCAAAACACAAGAAAACAAAACATCCAGAATCCCAGATTCAAGCATGCAACAAAGATCAGTGTAAAATCAATAAAACTTCAAAAACCTGGCAGCTAAAAGAGATTTTTTTTTGAAAATGTAGTACCTACAGAGTTCATAGGGAAACGTTTCTAAGGTTGCTTTTGTCGAAGAGAATGCAACTCCGGCCGAACACTACTAACCTTCGATGAACAAAGTGAAAAATTAGATTTTCAGATTTTAAAACCACCAACAAAGAACATGTCGTTTGAAAGACAAAAAACTAGTTTGAAACCATCAAAGCTCCAAATGAATTTGTTGTTTCAAAAACCCAAATTCTTACAAACCAAAACAAACCTTCAAACCCCTCTTTTTAAACCCTAACCTGAAACGACACCTTCGAAGATGAAGAGAAAGTCTAAGATTCGAGTCAATCTCTCTTGTTTTGATCTGCGCCCCCACTGATGACTTCGAACTTTGATTCCCGGAGATGGGCTTGGACTTTGATTCGGGTCAATTAGGCATATATGAGAAAGGGATATGAGAAAACGGGGATGGCGGAAAAGAGGCAGAGATTTGGGAAATCAGAATTAGCTAGAGATTAGAGAGAAAAAGGAATCAGAAAAAGAATCGAAAAACTAATAAAAAAGCCAAAAATTTTAACAGAATATTAAACCATTAGATAAATTTGTAACAAATATTTTTAGGGTTTGAAACGACATCATTTTTCCAATATTGCATATTATAATTTTTTTATCTCTACTGTATTCCAGCGTTTACAGATAAAAACGTCACAATTTAGTGGCATTTTTCCCAAAAAACGCCACAAAGTGTTTTATGTTATTTAAAAAAACGAAAATAAAAGCAAAAAAATGGATAATTTTAGCGGAATATTTTTCCCTTCTATTTTTTCCACCCAATTTTTTTTTGTTTTTCGGCGTTTTTAAGACGAAACGCCACCATTCGTAGCGTTTCTTCCCACGAACGCCGCTAAGTAATTAAGTTAATTACCGGGAAACACCAAGATAGGGAAACAGAATGAATTATTTGGACAAAATATTTTTCCCACCCAATTTTTTGTTCTCTATCGGCGTTTTTTGCATCGGGGCTTTTAGTAGTACAAACACCGCTAAGTTGATTTAAGGTAAAAATTATAGCGGCGTTTGTAGACGCCGCTAAATAAGCGCCGTGAAATGAAGGTTTTCTAGTAGTGACACAATCAACAATTTTGCTTTTTTGTGAGTGTTGCTCTCAAGTGGTTTTGTTGTATTACATTTACGATTTGTCTAAGATAGTTAGGCAATATCGTATTTGAGAAAGCTTAGCGCCTCAAAGTTTTGTTCTTATTTCTTTTGTTTCATAAATTTTTTAACAATTCAAATACGATATTCCTTTAACTAATGAAACGGCTTTGATGCATGATGAGGAGTCACATTTAGAATAATACAATATTCAAATGTTATTGCAATGAAATAATACAATATTCAAATCTCATTGCAATGAAATAATTCCTTATAAGCCCAAAATTCCAATGAGAAATTATGACCAAATAAACAAACTATATAACTTTAAGTATAAGAAACTGACAAAGTCAGCATAAAACTGCACAAAACCTACATGCATCGAATACGGTAGGACTTGAACCTGAGTAGTGGCGTAGTCAGAGATTTACTTAAGTGGGGTCAAAAACTTGTAGTACATTTTTTTTCTTACTAACCAAATAAAAGTTATTTATATATAAATAATTCTGCTTATATTTATAAATATAGAATATAGAAACTTTATATATAACCTTCAACAACCTTAAACAATACTAGAGTGGTTATAAGTAAAATGAAAATAGTAAGATAAAATATATAAATATAGTTTAAAAGTATGGTTTAGACGTGAAAATATCCAAAATTATTAGTTGGGTCTAATACTATAAAACTTTCATTTTAATGGGTCAATAGAATAAACCTTTCATTTTAGTTTAAAAGTATGGTTTAGACGTAAAAATATCCAAATTATTAGTGGGGTCAATACTATAAAACTTTCATTTTAATGGGTCAATGGAATAAACCTTTCATTTTAGTGGGGTCAATTAGTAATTTTTCCTATTTTTTTTTCTATATATTGCAAATGGTCTCATATTTGATTGGGATCAATTGAACCCACTCCTTAACATGTGGCTACGCCACTGAACCTGAGACCTCGCGGTCAAGAGAGTATGGAGCTTACTATTGTGCTAAATGCTTAGGTGCTACTTAAGTTTTGTTTAGGGATGCAACCGGGTAGGGTACCCGTCAAATTTGAGGTACCCGTACCCTATAACTACCCGGGAAATTTTTCAATACCCTTACCCGAACCCTACCCTATTAAAATTTACACTACCCGTTAACTACCCGTTACCTGATAAGAACCAGACTAAGTCAATGTCAAAATGAGCCAAAGTTTCAAATTTCATACAATTAAAGAGCAACATTACAGAAATTCAAAATTACAACAGAATATTAACTCCAAATTACAATCCAAAAAGCAAACAATACACATTAATGTACAGCTTTCGAGCAGAGATGGAGAAGCAAGTTGGGAACAATCTCCCGATTCCATGAAGTGAGCTTGGCTGATTGAAGATTCAAAAATCAATTGTTACAGCTTCGACCATCAAAATATTGAAGATTCAAAAATCAAACCCATTCGACGGGCTAAGAATTTCATCTATATCAAAAACCATCAAAAGATCTAAGAATATCGTTAAAAGGAGAAGAAGATAAGATAAAATTTACCACTGAGGAAAGAGTTGCAGTAACCGCAGTTGCCTCCTTGGCCTCTTGGGTTGAGTTGACCGGAGATGGCGATGAAGGAGGAGTGAGGAGTGAGAGAGAGCGGTGGCAGCACTTTGAGAGAAAAACAAAGGAAATTATGTGATTTATCTGCGTGAAATTGAGAATATGAGATAAAAGTTAGGTCTGAAACTATTTGTTTTGGTCAGTCTTTTCATTAACAATAAATACAAGATATAGAATAAATATATTTATTATTAGGATTAAACAAAAGGTTGCATCTGGTATAGATGGTAAGAGTATTATTTTTAGATCTCTTGAGGAGTTGCAGTATACAGGTTCGAAACACATCCCAAACATAATAATATATGTATTTTTTCTATATATAATTATATATATAACCGGGTTCGGGTACCGGATACCCAAGAGGTGTTACCCGTACCCTACCCGAATCCGGATTGGGTATAAGATATGATACCCGTACCCTACCCTAACCGTATTACATACTACCCTAACCCTACAAAATTGGGCCGGGTAGTCCCGGATACCCGATTAAATGCTACCCGCTTGCATCCCTAGTTTTGTTAGTTTCTAAATCCATTACTGACCCTAATTACACTACTAGAAAACAGACTTTTAGTAATGACATTTGGCAATAACTGAAAAATGTTATTGCTAAATGTTGAGTATTGGCAGCAACGTTTTAAAAGGTCGTTACAAAATATTGATTTATCGCAACGACTTTATTAAAAGTCATTCCCAATCTACATTAAGCATTACCATACATAACGATATTTTCCGTCGTTGCGAATGCTATCATCATTTGTAACGACAAAAACAAAGTCGCTTCTAAATCTTACCCTTTTAAAATGATTTATATTAGTCGTTGTTTAATATAGTTTTCAAATTGAATTTCGCAACGATATTTAAAGTCATTACAAAAAAAAAACAGAATTCTTTTTGAAACAACAAATTAAGTCATTGTGAAATCATACTCGAAAACGAATTTTGTTAGTCGGTGCTTAATATATTTTATAAATTGATTTTCGCAGCGACCTTGAAAGTCGCTACAAAAAATATAATTACTTTTGTAACGACAAATTAAGTCGTTGCAAAATCCTACTCTTTTCGCAATGACTTTTGTTAGTCGTTGCTTAATATATTTTACAAATTAATTTTCACAGCGACTTTGAAAGTTGCTCCAAAAAACATAACTACTTTTGAAACGACAAAATAAGTTGTTGTGTTAGATATTAAACAACAGAACCATATACAACCACCAAAAGTCATTGCTAGAAACCTTTAACAACTCAAAATTGACTTTTCGCAACAACATTGCTAAAAGCATGTTTTTCCTAACAAATGCCATCTTTGAGATGGTCTATGTTAGATTAATGGATGAGGAAATTTGTTCCTCGTCCTGAATTTGCGACCGCCCTGATAGGAACAGATATTTTTTCTATTTTGTCATTCCAATTGGCGGTTCCAGATTTCCTTTTTTCTTTTTTCCTAGTGCAAGTTAATTGTTGAAATAAGCTCCAATCCACCAATATCCCAACATAACAGCAGTTGAAGTTTGAACTAAAACCATTGGCACTACAAGACAACTCAGTCACTATGAGATAGCTATTTGTCTTTGAGAACTTTTGATAAATAAGCATGTGCTGATGATAAGGCAATGGTCGATTATGACGAGAAAGAAAAATACAAATACTTGTCCCAAATTTTTACAATGAAGCATTTGGGCAATTGGCATATGTACAATAGTTATCCAAAAAAAAAAAACTCTTATCGCAAATTGCATGGTTATATGGAAGCCACCTTTATTCTCAAGTAGATATTGCAAAATAATACTTCCTCCGTTCCATATTATCTGTTCTTTTGGGTCAAAATTTCCTAACTTTGACCTTTAATCATAAAAAATTTATATAAAAAAATTTTAAAAAATTATGTTTTGATTAAGTAAATTCTTAAGCTTTTCAAAACATATTTTATGAAAATTTGATTGTATATATATTTTTTTGTAACTAAAGGTCAAATATATGATTAGTTTGACCCAAAAGGGACAGATAATATGAGACGCAGGGAATAATTATTTAATGATTTAGAGTTGAAAAATATGTAAGCTAATCTCCTCCTTGTTACCAACTTTTGGGTCACATCGAGTTTGGCTCTTAGCAAAATCCAATTAAAATTATATGTGCGAAAGGAAAGGACAGCTTGACATGAAAATTAATTTTTATGCATGCATGTCTGTTAATAGTTACTGTTAATGCATGTATTGTGATGCAAGATAGGCAGACAGACATTGTTGTTTGCATGATAATTGGCATCTTAAATGTGCTTCCTTGGTTATTATTATTCTTAATACTAAAAGAATCATATTATGAATATTCTTGGTCAATATATGGATATCATTATTTTAATGTTTATTGACTCATTTTTTATTTTGTGTTAATAAGTACTCCCTCCGCTGCTTTTATCTGTCAATTTTAATAATATCGTCAATATTAAGAAAGTTGGTTGGTTCTCAAAATTTTATAAAACTTTTACAATACTTTCCAAAACTACCTTCAACTTTACTTAATCTATCTACATTTCTCTACCCACATTTGATAAGGATAAAAAGTAGTCAACAGTGTCTTAATTATCTAAATTTGACGGCTAATTTTGGTATAAGAAAAGTCCAAAAAATGGACAGAAGGGGACTGAGGGAGTATAATTTAGAATTTAATGACCCACTTTTTCTTTTCTTTTTTTTTCTTCATATTCTTTTTAAAGGAAAATTTAATTAATAATCGAAAAGTGATTATGAATCATTACATTACTAATTGGAGTAAACAAAAAGCAACTCTACCATAGGATGAAAATATAATCATTACATAACGTTTCTTCATATTGATTAATGAAAATTATTACTATGGTCGCATAATTTTATAGAGATTATAATATCTCGATTATTTCTTTCTTTTCTTTTTCTTTTTTTGACAAAATTCATGCAATATTTACCGATTATAATTTATATGGCTAAATATCCAAAAAAGAATCCCTTATGTTTTTTCTTGGGATAAAATAATATTTTATGTTCTTTTTGGGACAAATTAATCCCTTACGTTTCAAAATTAGACCATATTAGACATTTTTGGACGGTCTGTTAGTCACGTGACTATAATGGCCGTCAGATTTTCTTACGTGGCTTGTCCACGTCAGCATGTTCGGACACATGTCAGATGGGTCCCACAAAAACATAATTCAAAAAAATAAAGAAAGGCTAAATACCTAAAAAATCCCTTATATTTTTCTTTTGGGAAAAAATAATCCCTTATGTTTTTTTTGGACAAATTACGTTTCAAAATTGAACCCCATTAGTACTTTTTGGATGGTCCTTTAGTCACATGCCGTCACGTGACTAACGGCTGTCAGATTTACTGACACAACTTTTCCATGTCAGCATGTGTGGCCACGTGTCAAGTGGGTCCCATAAAATAATTCAAAAAATAAATTAAAAAATCTAAGCAAATAAAGATTTAAAATTATTATAATTTTAGTTAATTTTTTTGGTACATAACGTAATTTTTTAATTCGGTGGAGAGCTTCAGTTAGGACGGTTTCTCGGGTCAGTGTCGGTCCACTTAGAGGTGAGCATTCGGGTAATTCAGTTTTCGGATAAGAAATTCTCTTAGCCGACTTAACCGATCACTATATAAATTTCAACCAAATTAATCGAAAAACCTTACTTACCCGATTAACCGAATTAATCGGTTAATTCGGGTAATAAACGACTTAATCAAATTTCTTTTTATTACAAAATTGTTTTGGAATGTAAAAGAATTTATTAAACTTTAAGCTTAATACTATTAGAGTATCGTAATAAGGATGTTTGTCTTTGAAAATATTACAATGTTTCATAAAAAACATACAAATACAAGGTAATATATTATAATCATCTAACCTTAAGTTATAAAGTAATATTAGGTTATCTAAATTCGGGTAACTTAGTTAACCGAGAAAAAAAAATTTACCCGTATCCAATCGACTTAATAAAGTTAAACAAATTTTTTACCGAATTATTTTTTTAACCAATTTAACCAATCCGAGTTACCCGAATTCTATCTGTTAACTTGGTTAACTCGGTTTTACCCGAGATTTGCTCACCCTTAGGTCCACTAACTAGTGGACCGAAACCGATCGAGAAACCAACCCCGATTTCTTTTTTTTTAATATATATTATATAATATATATTCTGATTTTTCTTAATTTACATTTTTATATTTATAGGGAAAATATATATAGCATAATTTTTTTTAAAAAAAAAAACCTAGCTAAACTTTTGATTTTCTCTCCCCCCCTCCTCGACCCTCTCTCTTCTTCTTCACCAGCGGTTTAGGATTTTAGGCCGGCGACGACAAACATTCCGAGGTCGGTGACTCGGCTTCGGCACTTCTCTTTCCTTTTAGAGGGTAGCCTAACCCGATTGAAGCCAAAAATCTCTTATATTCAAAAATCCCCAAATCCAAAATCTCAAAACCTAATTTGATTTTTCATTGAATTTCTCCTAATTTCTTGTTGGGTTTCCTAAACCCTCAATTGATTTAAGCTTCCACGAACTCAATTCTTTCATTGGTGGCCTGTTGTTTAGAAATGCCCAATCTAATGGAAAACCAACCTGAAATTGAAGGTAAAAATCTAAGTTCTTTATTTATTTTCTTTTAAACCATTAGTGCCATGTTAGTTTATGCTAGTTTGTTGTTATAGCTATGTTTTTGTTGTTAGGTTGTGTTAGTTTATGCTAGCTGTTAGTTGAATTAGGTTGGGTACTAGGTAGTTTATGTTAGCTGTTAGTTTAGTTATTAATAATGTTGTTGTAATGTTGTTAGTACTTAGTAGTTGTTTAAAATGTTGTTGTTTTAGTGCTTGCTGTTTTGACTTTTGGTTTGCTGAATTCTCCTTGAAAGATTATGTTAGCTTATAGGGTTAACACAAAATGTGTAATTAATCTCTTTAAATTTTCAACCAGATACTATAAAATTAATGAAAGATTTGGTAATTAGAAGGATTATAGTTATCCTTCATAAGGTAAATGCAAAAGGAGCTGACAATTAATGCTTGAGCCTTCACATCATTGATGCTAGAAACCCTCATGTAAAAGTCTACTAAATTTATTGATTTAATCTTGCTTAATTTTCTAGTATTGTTAGTGACTCTTATTCATTTGATCTTGCTGACCAGTTGCTGTTGATGCCTTGGGTTGGAGTTTTGGATTGTTATTTGCTTGCTTTGCTGCCTCACTGAATTAGGTTGGGTTCTAGATTTGGAAAACAAACTCTTTTTTTTTTTGTATATATTTAGTAATTAGTAGTATTGGTTGCCTGCCTGGTTGTTGGTTGCAGCCTTAGATAGTTAAATTACCCTTTTGCTAGTTGTTAGGCTAGCTAGTTGCTACTGCCTAAATCTTTAAGTAGTAGCGTGCTTGTTGTAATGTTTTTGAATATTACAGGCTTTTTATTCATATTTTGTGCAGCACATAGAAGTTAGAAGTTCAAATTAGAAAGCCAAAAACGATGCTTTCATTTAATTGTATAAGTTTTGCTGCTTCTTTTGTATATCAATTCAATTTACAAGTTTGTAATTTGACTAAATGTAAGACATTGAATGCTAATTCAAACCAAGCTTTAATTTCTGTTTTTTGTTCATTGCACAAACCGACCGCACCGACCGAAACCGTCGGTGCTCGATGAGGTCGGTCTTTTCCTAAGTCGGTTGGTGCCTCGGTGCTCCAAAAAATGTAGTTGGTTTGATCGGTTTCCGGTGGGTCACTGACCAACCACACCGAAACAACCGTTAAACAGCCCTAAAACATGCTGACGTGGAAAAATCATGACCGTCCAAAAAGGACTAACGAGGTTAACTTTTGAAACGTGAGGGATTAATTTGTCCAAAAAAAACACGAGGGATTATTTTGTCCCAAAAGAAAAACATAAGGGATTTTTTCGGGTATTTAGCATTTTTTTTAAAAAAATTTCAATTATTTTTTGTGAGACCCATTTGACACGTGGCCAAACATGCTTACGTGGAAAGCCACATCAACAAATTTGACGGCCGTTAATCACGTCACTAAACGTGACTAACGTATCGTCCAAAAAGACTAACGGGGCTTACTTTGAAATGTAAGGGATTAATTTGTTAAAAAAACACAAGAGATTATTTTATCCCAAAAGAATAATGTATGGGATTTTTTTGGATATTTAGCCCAATTTATATATAAATGGCACATAGTGAAAACAACTAGGATCTATGTAGCAAAGGATATATAATGAACATCTTTAAGGTAGGTGATGCAGGTAGCCCATAAAATGGCAAACATGACCGGAAACTATAGTTAGATTTTGAATAAAGACACTAAAAGCCTTGCAAAATGCTTAGGAAGAATCAAAATGAACCTCAGCTTCTATATATATGTCAAACAAAATGTCAGCACTTCTTTTTGGAGGAAAATCAACACTTTTAATTAGACTTTTGATCTTGATCTTCGGGTTTGCTTAATAATTAGCAGCCCTTTCAGGATTCGTGCACAAAAGATTTCGCTAATTAAACCTAATATCTTTTAAGCTTACTCCTTTATGGGAGAAATTATTAGGTGGATCGGGTCCATCACGTTATTCGTGGTCTCGACCAATAGGATTTTGATAAGTCAGATTTCTTCCTAAAATTTAGGCACAAATTTAACACCAGATTTAGCACCTAGTTTCACTAGATGAGATTTATAGGGTAAATCCCTAAATTTAGAATATTAATTGACTAGGATTTTAGAAATTATAGGAAAAATTCTGATTTATCAAAATCTTATTGGTCGGGACCACAGATGTGGTAGATCCGATCCACCTAATAATCTCTCCCTTTATGGGGTTTTACTTCTCATCCAAAATATATAAATGTTAGAAAAAAAAAATGTTGTTTGAATAAGTAGCTTTTCCTGATTCGCGCATAAAATTTTGGCAAAGGAAACCTACTTTATCCTTATATATCTCTATTTATTAGTAGTATTTTTTTTTCTTTTGGGGGCGGGTGGGGTGGGGGATTAATTTTCATAATATCCCAAAATTCAAGTTATTATTAATAACTCCAAAATAAAATTTCAAACTCTTAACAGTTGATAAATTTGTTCCAACCTACCTAGACCATGAGGTCTTGGGTTCAACTCTCACGGAATGTGAGTTTGTTTGTAATTTGTTTGTTTATTTGGTAGGTATGTAGTTTATTTATGGTATAGTTTCTAGTTTGGGTTGAATTCTCATTTAGATGTTTGGATATAGAGATTTATTTGAATTGTAATAAGATTTTACTAGGTTTGTTTATTGGGGAAGGGGTTTGTTGGCTCATAGATTAACGTTTCGGTAATGTAGCTAATCATGTAGCAGTGTACGGGTCTTCCTGTGCGTTTGTAATCACAATCTCTTCAGGAAATGAAAATGATTCTTATCTAAAAAAAACAGTTGATAAATTTTATTTATTCTATTAAATAATAAGTTACTGAGTGAATAAATAGAGTCTCTACTTACAATATATAAGCATTCAAAAATCTCATCGCGAAAAATCTCTACTTACATTACATATTCAAAATTCGAACAAGGAACCTTCATGATGAAGAAGTTTATTGCGAATCCCTTTAAAGACATTTACGTATACCATTCAGGACTCTATTTTTCAAAACTTTTAGGAGTCGAAAAATGAAAAGTTATATTATTATACATAATAAGAAAAAGCCGTAGAAAAATGGAATGGCATAAAAAAAGTTAGGACAAGAAGAGAGGATTGAGTTCGATGATTCATGGACAAAAAGAGGATTGATCAATGCCTTTACATGAAGATTCTAAGCTCCCATAGCAAAGAGATCAAGAGCAGTGGTCCATGAATGAATATATATATATATATATATATATATATATATATATATGAATATATGATCTGAACTTTGAACACAATTCTCTAAGATTTTTCGTATAAACAATGCAAATATATGCACGCACTTATATGGGAGATGCTGAAGCAAATAGGGTGTGGGAGCATAGTGGGAAATGTACGTATTTTGAGAGAGAGAAATGCAAAAAACAAAGCACAAAAAAAAAAAAAAATAAATAAAGGAGGCAACGTCAGAGTTGTCTTTATAGAGTGGTGTTGAATGTTGATAGGATGTTTCCCACTAACTTGTGTTGGGTCGGCCGTTTCCTCGACAACCCTTGGTGGGTTTTGTCACGTCTGTATTTGGAATGGCCTCCTTGCCTTGCTTCCGTTTACCTCTCCTCCTATCTCATCTTTTTCTCACTGCTATTTACTTACTATTATTATTTCTTTTAATTTCTTTTGTTTTCAATTCTTCTTAATCAATTATATTCATGAGGAAATTTAAATGTTCCAACATATATAATTAGAATTTTGGGAAAATAAACAAATATAATTAGAATGAATGGAATCGCTCATTTGTGTTGGTGGTAGAGTGCTGGACTTTTAGTTCCAACATATTTGGGTCATCAGATCTTGGGTTCAAGTCGAGCTTATTAGTTTGGAATTTGTTTGTTTGTATATTTGGTATGTAGGTAGTTTATTTGTGTTATAGTTTCTAGTTTTTAGTTTCACGAGCATGTGTTATGGGAAGGGTGTAACTTGATAGATGAAATTAGAGATTTGGTGATCCTATTTGATTTATGTACCGTTTCAATTTGTAAATAGGGAAGCCAATGTATCAGTACATTCTCTAACTAAGATTGAGCTGGATAACGTGTGATGCGGGACTATTCTTCCCGGCACTTGTAATCTCTAATTATTGATTAATAAAAAAAATGATTATTTGATAAGAAAAATAATTGAAATGAATAAGTATTTTAGAAACAACACAAAATAAGGGTGAAGCAAACAAATATATATATATATATATATATATGGAAAACGGTAAAGATGCAAAACAAATAAAAAAGAAAAGCAAGCAACCATTATTTTAAAACCCTAGATCTTGATTAGACTAAGTGAGACATGACTCTCTAACGTCCCCAGTGGAGTCGCCAAGCTGTCGAAATGTGCGGGTACGGGGTGCGAACCCTGCCACTGAACGACTTAATGAGATTCTACCCACCTATATTCTAGGAGTCGCCACTAATCAAATTCTAGGTGTGATTAGCCACCTATCCATGTTATTAAGTATAATATTAACCTAAGCTTGACAAAGGTAATACTAAACCTAATACAGTCTGCTTAACTAGAGTCTATGGATTCGGGAGTCGGTTACGCTCGGGGAAGGATTAGCACCCCCGAGACGCCCGTCAAATGACGGTACCTCTAGTTTAAACTAAATCTAATGGGTCCATAAATAAACAGTTGCTTTTATCTTAATCTTGATTTTTATTAGAAAGGATTATAAAAGAAAAATAAAATCTAAAATAAATGTCGAGAATTTGAAGAATGTAATCGAACGACCGTCGATCAATTTTGTTTTCAATTCTCTTTGACTGTTTGTTCTCTTGTTGATCCTTTTCTCTTCGAAAAGGAAATTTTGAAAGTGCTGTGATAAAACCTTTTTATTATTTTGATTTTCCAAGAAAAAAACTTGATCAATTTTATTAATTTCCAAAATTTTCTTTTGGATTTCTTAAAGACTTTAACTTTCCAAAATCTTCTTTTGGAGGTACTTGAATTAAAAATTTTTATTTTCCAAAATCTTCTTTTGGAATTACTTAAATAAAAAACTTTTACTTTGAAAAATCTTCTTTTGTAATTACTTTAAAAATGTTCTTTTTGAAGATGCTTACCCGTAAAAGTCTTTGATTACCAAATTTAATTTTTGAAAACGGAATAAGAGAACATCAACTTTTGAAAATGCTTTTGAAAAATCTTTTTGTATCTTCTTAATTAAATTTATTCCTAAAGGGAAGAGAATGAATGCAGATAATACATGAACTGGTATATTTTTATTTATTTGATCCATAAGCAGTGGTATACTTGAAATTAATATGAGACGCTTCCCACGCATTATGGGGGTATCTCAGAGATAATCCAATCTTGGAGTGGGGACCAATAATTCGTACTCGAGTACATTTACTTGGGACCCACCCGTCATCGTAAAAGACAGTTGCTTACTGATTCTTATTTAGCTAACTCACATGAATGACAATTAGAATGCATGAAAGATCATTTTTTAATTACATGCATTAACACAAGTCTACCCAAAGTCAACTCCATAAACCCTTCCCACGCATTTTGGGGGTATTTACGGAAGAAACCGGTCTAGAAGGAGCTCCCAGAAATTCGTACTCGAGTACATTTATATGAAAGGTCCTTCATCTCGGCAAAAGACGAATGTTAATGCACTATGAACGTAGCAAGGTGACATACAACATGTATGACATGAATGCCCATGGTTGAGCTCTACTCTACCTCTACACTAATTACTTATTTATTACAAATCCCAAGGGCTTAATTAAGCCGATAACTTAAATAACAAATGACTTAAAACAAAGGGAGACAAAAACTTAAGGGACAAATCGGACAGACTAGGGACCTTTTTGCACACTAAGGAAAACAATTAGTGAAGTTCAGGGAGCAGAGAACACAAATTGCATATCAATAATGTAAATCAAGAATCAAGTTGCGTCAAGAACCAAACAAAACCCTAAATCAGAGATCAAAGCAAACATGGAAATAAATTTGAGTCTTTAATCAAGCAGGAATTATGCATGACTTAAATTAGGGCTTTTGTTAATACAAATCCAAAAATCAAATCTTTAAACTAAAATTCTTATTTTAAATTAGAATTAACTCCAAAAAATATTTAACCTTCTTTCAAATTAATTTTAGTCTAGAAAATTAGACTCTCAATTCAATAGCTTTGATTTCCAAATATTAATTAGGTCAAAAATGATCCAATATTTATTTTTCAAGCTAACCTTAATTTAAAAATTCAAGCTTTGAATCAAAAGGGTAATTTCATAGCTAAAATCAATTCAAGAGAAGATCAATATCCATTCTTGAGTTAACTCTAATGCAAAAATAAGCTTCTAAGTACAAGATTTGATTTTTAAGTCCGAAAGGTTCCAATCAAATTCCAAGCCTCATTTTCCTTTGTCCTTAAAACTTAATCTTCACCATAATTAAATGAACACTTAAAAGATAACAACTTTTACAAGATCCTTATCACAAAATTAACAAATTGGACTTTTAAAACCTAAAATTTTTTTCATCTGAAGACAAGTCAAACCCATTTAAAAAAAACTAAATTTATTTAAGGAACAAACAAGAGCACTCAAATTGAAATCATCACTTTTGTTGTTCCTTTTATGCCTAATTCATACAATGAACAATTAAAAACTACACCTTTAACAAGGAAACTAACAAATTGGGACCTTTAAACATAGATCAACAGCAACATTCATCCATTTTTCCAAGAATAAAAACTACCAAACACCCACATGAATAAGAAAATCAACTTTTAACCAAAGGACTTATTTTTTTAGCCAAAATCCCATTTTCCCATACTTTATTAACAAAGAAAACAATTACCTTAGACTAGAAATCAAGATTTTAAAAAAATCATCACCTTACACATCAAGTTGACATCTTTGAGACCAAATTACCATATAATATATAAATATTCATGAATTGATCGAATTTAAATCATTTAGAGGTATAAGTCACAAAAACAGGTCCTAAATTGACCCAAACAACAAACAGAGGCACCAAATCACATGAATCTCTTAAGCTGAAGGATTAAATTTCACATGAATCTCTTAAGCTGAAGGATTAAATTGAAAGGGAAGGAAACCTTACCCACTAAACAACGTCGTTTAGCTTCAGCTTCCCTTTTAATCAGCACCGCTTCTTCTTATTTCTTTCTTTCTCGCGTCTCTGCTTCGTTTCACAGAAAACCCTAGCTATTCCCTCTACTCAATCTCACTGAATTAAACCCCTTTTTTTCAAACTAACTTCAGATTTGAAATCCCCACCCTTGAAAACTTAGAAACCCTCTCTTAATTTAAAGAAAAAGCTCCAATTTGAGTTTGAAAAAAAAAACAAGAATAGAGAGGTTTGGTTGTCCTCTTCGAGCAATGATTTCTTACTCTATTTGAGGTATCGATCCTCTTCCCTATCGTTCTTCAAAACTTTTTCTTCAAAACATTCTTTTAAAAAAATGAATTTTTCATTTGATTTCTCTCTCTAGATTGTCTCTTTGTTCATCCGTACCAGGAGAAGGAGAAGGTAAGCCTATTTAAAGGTTTAGGGGACTCTCCAATTTGAAGGTAAGATCTCCCTTCACTTACTTATCTAACGGTGCCCAATTTTCATTTTTCACTGAGTTTTTCTTTTATTTTTCGGTGGTTTCTGAAGTTTGTTCTTTTGTGGTGCAAGTACCCGGCGTTGGATAAGAATGCAGTGGAAGATGAGTTGGCTTTTAGGTGAGTCATCCCTAAAATTAAGGGATATTTTCATTCTTCTTTTTGCAGTATTTTCTTAATCTGATAAATGGTTGGGCTTTTGTCTTTTAATTGCAGAGTTGAAGGCCGAGGAAGATGATGACCTGGCGAGGTGCCTCCTATTTTGTCTTTTGCAACAACAATAGTAGCTTTGTAAGCTGCTGACTTGGCAACATTCTGGTTTAACTGGACTAATTACTTTGCTACCTCAGGTGCGGTACCCTTCCTTTGACTTTCTGTAATGTGGTTTGCTCTTGATGCATCCTGTGTGTGACTTGCCTCTGTTTTCTTAGTAGTCCGAGTGCTTAGTCCCAGCTTGCTTGCCACTGAAATAGTTAGTTCATGCTTTGCTTTCCATTGTAAAATTATGTTGTAATGTGTTACTTCATGTTGATGTACTATATTTCCTTAAAGCTATTTGTTGCACTGCTTGTTATCCTGGTGAATTGCCCTGCTAAACTTGAACTTGCTAATCCCTTGCTTGAGCCTTTGAGACTTTGCTTACTGGGTTTTGAGACTAAAATTGAATCATATCTGCATCGTATTTTGCCTTCTAAATTGCTCTTTGTTTATACATTGGAACCTGCATGTGAAATAGGGCTTTTGGTGTGAAGCTGCTTTCTTTGCTCGTCTTCAATGAATTGTTTTTACTTCCATGTTGACTTGTTTTCTTCCTTAATGCACCGCTCTCGTACACTACACCTTGTTCGATTATAGGCACTACAATGCGCATTGAGCCACTCTGTATTGCCTCATTTTGAGATTGGAAGAATCAGGTTGCATTGCATTTTTTCCTTGCAACCGTTGGCTCAATTGAACTGGTTTTGCTCTGTTTCTTGCTGCTCAAATGATGATGCTGATATGAGACTGAATTGAATAGGCCCTTGTGTGCTGGTCCCTGCTTTGCTTTTCTCTGCTAAGTGGAAGTGTATGCTGAATGTATGTAGTGACTGTTGATGAATGACTTAGTTCGAATTCTCTGCTTCTGATATGACTTTGTGATGAATGTTTGTCACATGCTTTCTTTGAGCTTGCGTGGCTGCCATAATGATCAAGACTCACTTCGTTTGTGTTCATGCTTGTGAGATACTACTGCTTTTGTTCATGAATGCCTGCTGTTTTGTTGCTAAATGCAGTGTTAATTATGGACAGATGAGTGTGACATGCATCCGTATGAAAATGCTAGTATGAAAACCGGATTTTGATTGACAATGCACTTGAATTTGCAATGAACTTGATAATGGAGCTGACTATGGAATACCTCTGAAAATCTGTGAATGAAATTCCTGCAAACTGAATTATGCATGTGAAAATGAAAAATGCTCTTTAAAATGTGAAATGCTAACTTAAAATGCCTAAATGCTTGTTAATAAGTGAAATGCTATGAATTGATGAACTCTATATAATGTATGATGCCAAGTGAATGTTCTATATGCAATGCTGAAAAATACTATGAAATTGATAATGCAGCGAGCAAACACTATGGAAGTGTGGCCATTTTAAGTGTACGAGCGGTTGACAAGGCTGCAAACAGAAGGGCGCTCTTGGCTACATTTGACAAGGTACTGATTGAATTCTAAAGAGCCAAGACTGTAGAGGAAAGGGTGGTTAACAGGCGGGTACATTCCAAATTGAGTGATCGAGAGAAGAAACCTGACTTTGAAAAAAAATAGGAGAGCAAAGAGTGAGGGACGGGTCATGTGGACCAAGGTCCCAACTTATGTAATGTTTTTGTTTGTAAATAAAAATAAGAGAAAGGATAAATTTTTGAATTTTGTGATGTAAGCAAATAAATGAAAAATAAAACTTTTTTTTTTTGAGATTTTTCAGTTTCCATTTCCTTTATACTTTTTAAATGCAATCAAATTAAAAGTAAATGATAACTACTAAAATAAATTCTAGTATTATAGTATTAAATTAAATTCTAGTATTATAGTATTAAATTGACAAAATGCCTAAATAACTTATATGCCCCCTAAAATGCAAAAAAATTGAAGGAAATAACCTATATTAAAGGATATATAACCCAAAAATGGGTGTCTACAGCTGCCCCTCTTTGCGCACTTGCTAACTATCGAGCAGTGTAAAAAGAAGTAGTTTGCATACTTTTTGAGAATTAGGAAGTGCAGAAAGACATATACACCCATCTTTATTGTTGTATCTGATGTTCTCTATCGTCTTTCGATCAGTTTCTTCGAAATGTCTTCTGATTCAATCATAAAGGATCGTCTTCCGATCAACTTCTTCAAACTGTCTTCCAATTCAATCTTAGAAGGACCGTCTTCCACTTATCCTTCGAACTGTTCTCCAATTCAATCTTAAAAGGACCGTCTTCCGCTTATCCTTCGAATTGTCTTCCAATTCAATTTTAAAAGGATCATCTTCTGATTATCCTTCAAACTGTCTTCCAATTCAATCTTAAAAGGGTCGTCTTCACTTATCCTTCGAATTGTCTTCCAATTTAATTTTAAAAGGATCGTCTTCCGATTATCCTTCGAACTGTCGTTCCAATTCAATCCTAAAAGGATCGTTTTCCGCTTATCCTTCGAATTGTCTTCCAATTCCATCTCTGATGAAGTCGTCTTCCGATCTATTTGATGAAATCGTCTTCCAAATGCTAGTTAAGGGCTTCCTGTGTCCATGAAAGTATTCCTGCAGGGTTCTCAAATGTCTGCTTGGATATGGTTAGGATGCATGGTGATGATGCAACGATAATGTATGCTAATGCGAAGATGCAAAATGTATGATGTGTTTGCTTTGATTGCTTTGATCTATATTTCCTCTGTCAAGTTACTCTGTGGTCTTGCATGTCTTCCTTGTGCACCTCTTAAACTCTTGACCTGTTGTCTTCCTCTTCTGAACCTTCATCTGCTATCTTATTTCTATCTCCTTTAATTCCCTGCCCCTGTATCTTTCTCAATCTTTTGCTCCTACTCCTTTTGAGCTCTTTTCCTCAGATGATGACTTTATGTTTCTTTATATCTTTTACTATTACCTCCCTTTGAACAATTGAAAGCGACCATGCCATGTCCGTTTTAACCTTTTTTTTTTTTGAAAAATGAAAATCAATGCTTACTTATGATGGCCAAAAACAACCCTATTTTTATGGCTATTTTACTATGTTTTTGGATCTATTTATGCTTAATTATATGCTATTTTGATGATAATTGTGTTTTAAGTTCTTAAGTGATGTGAAATTGAGAAATTGTTATTTTTCACCTCTTTTGGAGCTATTTTTATGACTTTTTACACAGATTTTAGCAAAGCAATTTGGAGATTCGAAGTTCGTGTTTGAAGACTTATTGAAAACGAATTGGAGATTTGAAGACTCTGAAGATTTATTTCAAGAGGAAGAATTGAAGAATTGGAGTTTTAATTGAAGACAAGCCATGACAAGCCCTCAAGCTTTGGTATTTATGGATAATTTATATGGAAAGATACTCAACCCATATAAAATACTAATTGGAATTAAAATCCCAATTAATGACTCCTAAATCCAAGGAAACACCAAAATCCCGTAGATTCCCGATTCTAGTCCTAACAGGATTAGGATTCAGGAGCAGTTTTGGTAGAAAATTCATAACTTTCTGCTCAGACCTCCGTTTGAAGCCCATGAGTACTCGTTGGAAAGCTAACTCCGAGATCTACAACTTTTCTTTGAAGTCCAAGACCCAGTTCTGCCGTTTTCAAGTCCAAAAATGCCGTCAAAGTCACTGCACGAATTCAGCAAAATTTCAGGATCCTATTTTAACTTGGATTCTACTCTAGGATGACTTTTAATCCAACTTGGAGTCCAAGTTAGACTCTTAAACCGTCCTAGACTCCTTTCCAAGTTAGGATTGGAATTTCTAGGATTATTTCCACTATAAATAGCCACCTTAGGTCTAGGTTTTGAGTACATGTAGATCTAGAGATTTTATTTGAAGAATTGTTGAAGATTT
>AWUE01022907.1:0-38629 GCA_001974825.2 Corchorus olitorius | reverse complement strand
AATTAAATCTTGAAGGATCTTCGGATTTAGTTGTTTGGTAGCAATTGGAAGCGAAGGATCTTCCTTCCAAGGGATTTAAGAATCTTTGACCAATTTTTAATTGCCCATTGTGCTTGTAAATTACTAGATCTTAATGCTTTAATCTTGAGTAATTATCACACTGGATCAAGAGGTAATTATTTAAAGAGTAAAAAGGGATAATTCACACTGGATCAAGAGTTTTATCTAATTAAGGTAATTTAGGATTAAATTTCAAGCAAGCTATCCATTGTTTTCATAATCTTTAGATATCAATGATCCATGGTATTGTTGTCAAGAGGGATATTAATTCTATGTTGGAGGTTTCTTTTAATTATTTTCTCAATTTATCTCTGCTTTCTGATTAATTGTTTTCTTTAATTTTCTTGATTGTGTTCTTAGATAATTTTAATTGCTAGATTGGTTTAACCTAATTTTACTCTCAAAATCTTCTTTATTTTATTTGTTTGTTTTAAGAAAAAGAATAATAACCTTTCTCTCTGTGGGATCGACCCCTACTTGCCCTAACTATCTTTAGTTAGTAATTGTTGGGATTTTTATTTTTATGATTTGCTGACGACCGATCATAAATTTTGGCGCCGTTGCCGGGGAGATTGTTTATTTTCCTTTTCTTTTCTTTTTCTATTTGATTTGCACTTGATCATCTTTGTTTTGTAGGAAATCCGATGGAGCAGTCACGTTCTCTAGGGGAGTTGAATTTCGCACGCGAGATGAAACCCCTCTGCATTGATTATCCTGACATGGATATGTCCTACCAATTGAAGCCAGGAGTGATCCGTTTGCTACCAGTTTTCCATGGAGAAGAGTATGAAAATCCACATGAGCATCTGCGAGCCTTTTACACCAAATGTGCCTTGATCACTGGGATGCCTGAAGAACAAGTGAAGCTGCGAACTTTTCCATCCACTTTGGAAGGAAAAGCAAGAGAATGGTTCTGGGGTCTACCACCGAAATCTATCACCTCATGGAATGGACTACAAGAAGCATTCTTGGAAAGATATTTTCCAAACTCAAGAATTTCTGAAGTCAGAAAGAAGATCTCTGCTAGCTGCCAATCACAAGACGAAAAATGGTACCAATATTGGGAAAGGTACAACAAACTATGTGAGAGTTGCCCATATCATGGCTTAAGTGAAGGATTTTTAATCCAAAACTTCTATGATGGGTTATCTCAATCAGATAAAACCAATATTGATGCCACCAGTGGAGGCGGTTTAAGATTCAAAACTCCTGAAGAGGCGAGGAAGCTATTAAACAAGATGGCGGAAAATATCTACCAATTCAGCACACCCAGGAGTTCAACAAGCGAGCATGAACCAGAATATCTCCAAGGGATCAATAACCGTTTTGACCAAGTTAATTCGGCCATTGCTTCTTTGGTAAATCAACAAGAGACTATGACCAAGATGTTCGCGCAATTTTTGAGCATGCAAAGAGAACCTCAATGCATACCTCAATCTGTCCAATCACCCTTGAATTCAACCCAGCAAGGATATGCAATCAATTCAATCGAAGGAGCTCAACGAAGGAATACGCTGAAGACAGAATCACCTGACGTTCAACTTCCACCTCCAACAGCACCTGCTTTCTCTGCTGCACCACCACCAGAAGCTGTGCCCAACGTTCAATCGCCGAGAAGAGAGGGGCTTTCGACCAAAAACAAGAAGAGTCAGCGCACTTCACTAGTAACCGCTGCTCAAATTCAAGCAGAAGAAGAATGGATGGAAGAGATGCAAGAGAAGTATGATCCAATACCGTTCCCTCAAAGGTTTGCAATGCAACTTAATTCACTACGGAATATAGAGGTAAATATTCCATTGCTTGATAAAGTTGTCAGAAGACCCAGGTACGCGAACTTTCTCAAAGAATTATGCATGACTAAAAGTAAGTTTTCTGAAAAATATGCTTGCATGAATGAGAATGTATCTGCTGCATACCAGAGAAAACTGCATCATAAGAGTCATGATATAGGATCTTTTTCTATTCCTTGTAAAATAGGAAAGAATCAGATAGAAAAGGCCATGTGTGAATTTGGATCTCCAATTAACATCATGCCTTATTCCGTCTATTCACAATTGAAAATTGAACCTGTGACTAAAACTGATCTGATTATACAATTTGCTGATAGAACTAACATTAAACCTGAGGGTTTAGTTGAAGATGTTTTAGTGCAGATTGGAGATTTCGTTTTTCCTGCAGATTTCTATGTCCTGAAGATGAGTGAAGACGATCTTCATCTACCTCATTTGCCGTTGCTGTTAGGACGACCTTTCCTTGCCACAGCCAGAACAAAATATGAAGTCCAAGATGGAAAGCTCAGCATGGAATTTGATGGGAAGCTCATTGAATTCGATATTTATGAAGCCATGAAATCTCCTGCTGAAATTCATCCTATCTGCGCCATTGATGCCATTGAAGTCTGTTCCGAACAAGTTCAATCACTTCACCACGAAGATGAACATGAATTGGTACTTACAAGGAGCCTAGATGACGAAGAAATCAAGGAAGCAGAAGTCCAGACGTCAGAAGAGGTAGCAGAAACCATCAAGGAGCTGAAGTCACTACGCCCTCTTGGAGAAAAAGAGTCAGTGTCTTATATCAACCTGGAGCCAACACCGACGCCTTTGCCATCCATCATCTAGCCGCCCGAAGTCAAGCTGAAGCCACTCCCTGAAGGACTTAAGCATGTTTTCCTTGGAGAAAGAGAAACTCTACCCGTTGTTATTTCAAGTAAATTAAATAATTTACAAGAAGAACAACTAATCAGAGTTTTGAAGGAATACAAGGAAGCCATTGGATGGACCGTAGCCGACATCAAAGGAATAAGCCCTACTGTGTGCATGCACCGAATCCGATTTGAAGACGATGCAGTACCTGTTCGACAACCACAAAGAAGACTGAACCCGAATCTCGCTGAAGTCGTCAAGGAAGAAGTTCTCAAATTACTTGGAGCTGGTCTAATTTATGCTATCTCAGATAGTAAATGGGTCAGCCCTGTCCAAGTAGTTCCAAAGAAATCCGGATTCACTGTCGTAGAAAACAAAGAAGGAGAGCTAGTTCCTCAAAGACTGCAAAATGGATGGAAAGTATGCATCGACTACAGAAAATTAAACTCTGCAACAAGGAAGGACCACTTTCCACTACCATTCATCGATCAGATGTTGGAGAGATTAGCATGCAAAGCCTACTATTGTTTTCTGGATGGATACTCAGGATACTTCCAGATTCCAATAGCACCTGAAGACCAAGAGAAGACCACCTTCACATGCCCTTTCGGTACGTATGCCTATACAAGAATGCCTTTTGGTCTGTGCAATGCACCTGCGACTTTTCAAAGGTGTATGATGAGCATCTTTCAAGATTATGTGGGAGAAAAGATGGAAGTCTTTATGGATGATTTCACAGTCTATGGAGATAACTTCAATCAATGCCTGCATAACTTGGAATTAATCTTGAAAAGGTGTGTTGAAACCAAACTGGTGTTAAATGCCGAGAAGTGCCACTTCATGGCAGAACAAGGCATCGTTTTAGGCCATGTAGTATCCAAAGAAGGGATGCAAGTCGACAAAGCCAAAGTTGATGTAGTTCAGAACCTGCCATATCCAACATGTGTTAAGGATATCCGATCATTCTTGGGCCATGCCGGTTTCTATCGAAGATTCATCAAAGACTTCTCGAAGATTTCAGCACCGATGTGTAGACTACTTCAGAAGGATGTAGAGTTCAAGTTCGGAGACGATTGCAAGGAAGCATTTGACAAATTGAAGACTGCCCTCACCACTACTCCAATTGTGAAGCCACCGGATTGGAAACTACCGTTCGAGATCATGTGTGATGCAAGTGATGTCGCTATTGGAGCTGTTTTAGGTCAAAGAGTAGATAAAGTGCCTCATGTTATCTACTGCGCTTCAAGAACTCTAGATGCTGCCCAGAAGAACTACACCACCACCGAAAAAGAGATGCTAGCTGTTGTCTTTGCTTTGGAGAAGTTTCGGCCATATATTTTGGGATCCAAGGTGATAATCTACTCCGACCACGCTGCATTGAGATATCTAATGTCAAAGAAAGAAGCAAAAGCTAGGCTTATGCGATGGCTTTTGTTATTCCAAGAATATTGATATCAAAATTAAGAATAAGAAAGGAGCAGAGAACGTCGTAGCTGATCATCTAAGTAGAATTGAAAGCAAGGAGGAAGAAATTGCAATCAACGAAGCGTTGCCATTTGAAGGAATTTTTGCCGTCTCTCATCTACCCTGGTATGCTGATATAGTCAATTTCTTAGTTGCTCGTCGTTTACCCTTTGATCTTAGCAAAGGAAAGAAATTGAAGCTCATAAGCGATGCCAAGTATTATCTTTGGGATGATCCGTATTTATGGAGACACGGTTCTGATCAAGTCATGAGAAGATGCATTCCGGATAACGAGATTCAATCAGTTCTGAAGTTCTGCCATAACAATGAATGTGGAGGCCACTTTGGACACCAGAAGACTGCAAGAAAAGTCTTAGATTGCGGATTTTATTGGCCTTCAATTTTTAAAGACTCTTACGAGTTTTGCAAGACCTGTTCACGCTGTCAAAGAACGGGAAGCATATCGAAAGAAATCAAATGACTCAAAACCCTATATTCGTTGCTGAAGTCTTCGATGTATGGGGAATTGATTTCATGGGACCTTTTCCTCCATCAGATAATAAGTATTATATACTCTTAGTTGTTGATTATGTTTCTAAATGGGTTGAAGCCATAGCTACCGAGAAGAATGATGCGAAGACAGTAGTCAAGTTTATGAAAAATAATATTCTTCATAGATTTGGCATTCCAAGAGCCCTCATCAGTGATCGCGGTACTCACTTCTGCAACAAGATTGTCCAAGCACTAGTTGAAAAATATGGAGTTCGACATCGAGTATCCACTTCATACCACCCTCAAACCAGTGGCCAAGCCGAAGTATCAAATCGCCAAGTGAAGCTGATTTTGGAGAAGACAGTTAATGTTCAAAGAAGAGATTGGAGCATGAGACTAGGAGATGCTTTATGGGCCTATCGTACAGCTTATAAGACACCTCTTGGTATGTCCCCATACCGAATTGTGTTTGGTAAGCCATGCCATCTACCTGTGGAATTAGAGCATAAAGCATGGTGGGCAATAAAGCAATGCAATCTCAACTTCGACAAAGCTGGAATTCGAAGGATGCTGCAATTACAAGAGCTTGAAGAAATACGGAATGAAGCATACGAGAATTCAAGGATCTACAAGGAGAAGACCAAAGCCATCCATGACAAAGGAATTTTGCGAAGATCGTTTCATGAAGGATAGAAGGTTTTAGTTCTTAATAATCGATTGAAGGAAAATCCTGGGAAGCTCCGATCGAGATGGTATGGACCATTTGAAGTAATCCAAGTATATCCTAATGGATCAGTGATCATTGAAAATCCAAGTAACCAGAAGCAATACAAGGTCAACTGACAAAGACTCAAACCGTATTTTGAAGCATTGCCAACAATGATGATTGAAGAAATTAAATTGGAAGACCCCATCTATCTTCCAATTTGAGCTACAAAGAATAAGAAAAGGAGTCAAGCTAATGACTTTAAACAAGCGCTTGTTGGGAGGCAACCCAATTTTAATTTCTTTGCAAATTTAATTTTAATTTTATTATTATTTTTAATTTATTACACTAATTTTCTTTTCTTTCATTTTTTTGATAGGAATTAAGAAATTTTCCTTTATTGGAAAAATTTTCAAGGATGGAAGCATAGCAGCGCTATAGGCAGCTCGGCAAAGCAAGTTTGCCGCTCCTTTGCAAGGAGGCCTGTTGCTGCGCAATCAGGCTGCCTTGGCAGCTTGTTGCAGCCGCGACAGGGCGCCTTGAAGCAGCAGCAAAACTGCTCTGCAAGGCTGCCCCAGCACCAGCAGCCCGCAAGGCCTCCAACAGCAGCAAGCGCTGCTTTGCCGCGACAGGCTGCGAGCAGCGAACCTGCTGCTACCTTTGAGCGCTGCTGCCGCGCGATAACAGCGAGTAAGGCAGCTTGCTGCTGCCTCACTACACCAAGCCGCTCGAGACAGCTTGTTGATGACACTAGAACAGCCCGCAATTGCCAAGTTCCAGCCCGTAAGGATGCCAACTTCCTTTCTCCTTCCTTGCAACTTTAAGTCCTAGTTTAGCTAGGATTACAAGTCCAAATTGCATAAGGAAAAGGATGACCTCTTCCTACAAGGTAAAGGATTCCTAGTCAAGGTATGATTCTAACTTTTTACTCTAACTAAATCAAATTAAGAATAGGATTTGATCACTATTTAAACAACTCTACCCCTCCTATATTCATCACAACTTAAGAAGCAATATTTGAAGCAAGGCAAAGTTGATAAGAAGTAGCACAAGTGTCGACTAGGAAGTTGTCGACCAAAGGAAGCAAAGTTATCGACTTAAAGAAACAAAGTCGATAACAAGAACAAGTCGACTAAGGAATAGTCGACTAAGAGGAGCAATTGTCGACTTCAAGTGAAGGAATTAGTCGACAAAAGGAGGAACTTTTCGACCCAAGAAGGAGCACATCGTCGACAAGAGCCAAAATGACAAAGGATTTGTCGATTTCAAGGAAGCAAATTATCGACTAAGAAGAAGGGCAATTCGACTAAGGATTATCGACTTAAAGGAGCCAAATAGTCGATTAAAGAGAGGAGCAATTATCGACAAGGATTCAAGCACAAGACCTCGGTAAGTTCTTCCCCAATTTTTGAAGATGTCGATGATGCTTACCACCATGGATTTTGAAGTCCAATTCAAGAATTTTCGGAACCAATTTTATCAAATTGGAGGCGCTATTTTGGAGAGAAAATTTCAAGGAAGCTTTATTCGCCAAGATTGTCATGAACTTTTGAGCATGATCGCTTCTCTACCTAAAGAAGAAATTGCTACCAAGCCCGGATTTAAAGCTAGGAAGATTTATCAATTTCTTTTGGAAAAAGCTAACAAATCTCAAGAAGCTGTTATGAGATCAAGGGATAGAGCTGAGCATGAGTTCAGAAATCGGTTTCATCCCTATGAGATTCGATTTCATCACCCCCAAGGACCAAGGAATTTTAATGGAAAGATAAGACCTCAAGTTGAACAATGGAGCAAGCCAAACCCTATGCCAAGGATTGGAGGGTATCGAGTCAAACCTTTTAGGCCTCCTTATCGCCCCCTAAGTTGTGCTCCTTTCCCTCAAAGGTTCCATGATCCCAATTTTGCTTCATCTTCTAATCAACCAAGGGTTCAACAAGTTGCTTCTATGTCTATCTTTGAAGAGAAAGAGGATCGATTGCCACCCTCTATTGAATCAAAGGCTCCTTTACAAGAAGTTCAAGAGAAAATTGCTACTGTGGTTATTGAAATTCCAAGTGATGCTTCTAGTGATGAGAATAAGAAAGAGGAAGAGGAGGTTAATCAAGAAAAGGAAGAGCTTCACCCTTTCCTTGTTCGGTGCAACCAAATTAGTGATCAGATTACTAGCTTAAGAGATGATTTTAATAATATAATTGGGAATTTGGATGACCTCTTCAATTTATTGGAGAAGGCTATTCATAAACCAATTTAGGTTTAGATTTTAATTTCTTTGTTTTTAGATTTATTTTTATGCATCTTAGGATTAGTTATCTACGCTTTAATTTTCAATTTCCTTTATTTTATGTCTTTAATTTTCAAGTTTCATTAATAAACTATCCTGTTTTATTTTTCTATCACCTTAATTTTCTATTGCCTTTATGTTTGAGTAATTATCTTCATCAAGCTACCAGGTATGTTTTCTTGAACTTTAACTCTTTATTTTTGGTAATATTATTGCATGAATTGTTTGCTTTTACATTGAGGACAATGTGAATTTTAAGTGTGGGGGGATGATTACTTGATAGGTTTAGGTTTATTGCTTGAATAATTGAGTTATATGCTATTTATTTGTATGAGAACTTAGGATAGAAAATTGTTTGTTTTTGGATTGTTTTTGATTGATCATATATTATTCCTCAATTTTTCAAATTGATTTTCGATAAAAATTTTTAAAAATTGATGCTAAAATTTTGATTTTCTCAAACCTTTTGAATTTTTCATGCATAAATTGATGAATTGATTTGATTATGATTGATGAATGCTTAGAATCTTAATAATGTTTGATTTATTGATTGAGTTATAGCATGTTGTTTGATTTCTTAGAATTAGGTATAATTGAAGTTTGTGATATGATCTTATTTATTAATTGCTTCTATGATTATCTATTTCTAGAACTTGTGTTCAATCTTGATTAAAGTTATGATTGAGAAAGTATGTTATTGGTATATGTCGAGAATAAGTGTGGGGGACTACTTATAAAAAGGGTAATTAAAAATTTTGTTTTCATAAAAAAAAAGTGCTCTCAAAACAAGAGGAGAAGAGGTATTTCTGCATATTAAAAAAAAAATCCATTGTTGTCACTCTTTTCTTAAACAAAAGGAGTTAGTAATCCTTCGAAAGAGGATAAGAGGCATGGAATTGCAGAAATATTGTCCCTCTGAAAATAAAATAAAAGAAGGAGTCTTTCTAGAGTGCTAGTAGCCTCAAAAGGGAGTTAGTAACCCCTAAATCATGAACACTTCGAGGTTAGTAACCTCAATTTTCTAAAAATAATTACCCTTGAAAATCTATTATAACCCACAATGACCCTTGATGTATATCTATGGCACTACAATCTTTTGAGTAATGGAGAAAGAGAGGAAAACATAAGCCTATAGAAAGAAGTAGTTATAGAAAGTGAAAAATAGTAAGTGATTAAAACTACTTTGATTATGGCTACTTAAGAATGATGATACTTGTTATGTCTTGATTTTTGAATTTAGTATTATTATTATTCTTTGTTATTTTGATTTCATGATTGAATTGATTCTTTGATGAGTGTGTGAATTTAAATTGATCTTTAGAAAAAATTGATTTTTAATTAACTAACACATTGATTTGCTAAGGGACTAGCAAAGTTCAAGTGTGGGGGAAAATATGATCGAGCCAAAAACAACCCTATTTTTATGGCTATTTTACTATGTTTTTGGATCTATTTATGCTTAATTATATGCTATTTTGATGATAATTGTGTTTTAAGTTCTTAAGTGATGTGAAATTGAGAAATTGTTATTTTTCACCTCTTTTGGAGCTATTTTTATCACTTTTTACACAGATTCTAGCAAAGCAATTTTGAGCATAGATTTGGAGATTCGAAGTTCGTGTTTGAAGACTTAGTGAAGACGAATTGGAGATTTGAAGACTCTGAAGATTTATTTTAAGAGGAAGAATTGAAGAATTGGAGTTTTAATTGAAGACAAGCCATGACAAGCCCTGAAGCTTTGGTATTTATGGATAATTTATATGGGAAGATACTCAACCCATATAAAATATTAATTGGAATTAAAATCCCAATTAATGACTCCTAAATCCAAGGAAACACCAAAATCACGTAGATTCCCGATTCTAGTCCTAACAGGATTAGGATTCAGGAGCAGTTTTGCTAGAAAATTCATAACTTTCTGCTCAGACCTCCGTTTGAAGCCCATGAGTACTTGTTGGAAAGCTAACTCCGAGATCTACAACTTTTCTTTGAAGTCCAAGACCCAGTTCTACTGTTTTCAAGTCCAAAATTGCCGTCAAACTCACTGCACGAATTCAGCAAAATTTCAGGATCCTATTTTAACTTCGATTCTACTCTAGGATGACTTTTAATCCAACTTGGAGTCCAAGTTAGACCCTTAAACCGTCCTAGACTCCTTTCCAAGTTAGGATTGGAATTTCTAGGGTTATTTCCACTATAAATAGCCACCTTAGGTATAGGTTTTGAGTACATGTAGATCTAGAGATTTTATTTGAAGAATTGTTGAAGATTTGGAGGAGTTTTGCTCTAGGAGCCGCCGACCCCTCTACTTCCCATCCTTAGATAAGTTTTTCTTCTTTTCTTTGGATGCTCACTCAATTCATGAGTGAGTAATCCTTTTCTTTTCTCCAATGTAGAATTTAATTGATCTCTTGACTTATATTATGGTGAGATTTTGTGCTTTTATATGAAAATTAATTGGGTATTTCTTAACATCTCTGCATAAATTCTATGTTGCTTGTTTTGATAGATTGAAGCTAGCACTTTCTTGATAAATTAAGTAGCATTAGCTAAATTAAATCTTGAAGAATCTTCGGATTTAGTTGTTTGGTAGCAATTGGAAGTGAAGGATCTTCCTTCCAAGGGATTTAAGAATCTTTGACCAATTTTTAATTGCCCATTGTGCTTGTAAATTACTAGATCTTAATGCTTTAATCTTGAGTAATTATCACACTGGATCAAGAGGTAATTATTTAAAGAGTAAAAGGGATAATTCACACTGGATCAAGAGTTTTATCTAATTAAGGTAATTTAGGATTAAATTCCAAGCAAGCTATCCATTGTTTTCATAATCTTTAGATATCAATGATCCATGGTATTGTTGTCAAGAGGGATATTAATTCTATGTTGGAGGTTTCTTTTAATTATTTTCTCGATTTATCTTCTGCTTTCTGATTAATTGTTTTCTTTAATTTGCTTGATTGCTCTCTTAGACAGTTTTAATTATTAGTTTGATTTTATTTAATTCTACTTTCAAAATTTTATTTTATTTTATTTTATTTGTCTTGTTTTAAAAAAAAGATAATAACCTTTCTCTCTGTAGGATCGACCCCTACTTGCCCTAACTATCTTTAGTTAGTAATTGTTGGGATTTTTATTTTTATGATTTGCTGACGACCGATCAATGTGATGCAAGAGAGGAAAACACATATTGCTGTGAAACTTTGGAATTTCATTAATAAAGAAAATGTACAAATAGAAAAGAGATAAGCTTATATAACAAGGAATTTGATACATATACATACATACATACATACATACATACATACATACATACATACATACATACATACATACATACATACATACATACATACATACATACATATATATATATATATATATATATATATATATATATATACTAACAGTAAGTCTCTGAAAAGATAAAACCTCATGTCGATGAATACTCCGACGACGGTTTTGTGACGTTTGCCGAGGGTTCCTTGAAATTGGTTTTGATGTTGTCTTACCCGACTCAGTCTGGACCAGACCTTTACCTTTTTGACCTTAAGAGATTTTCCTGAAGTGGAATTCCCACAGACTATATCCTTCCATTTCCTTTTCTGAGCCGTCCTTTGCGGGTTTTCAGCTCAAGTCTCTCTTTTCCCATCCTTCACTTGAGCCGCCCTCTTCGGGTTTTCAACTCAAGTGACCCCCAACGGATCCAAGCCGCCCTTTGCAGGTTTTCAACTTGGACCCTTGCTTATATATATTTTCTCTTTTTCCAACCTCTTTCTATTTTAGGCTGAGTTTTTCTTTCTTTTCTCTTTTTTTTTCTCTCTATTTTTTTTCGTAATACTTCTTAATTGCATAATACTTTTTTAGACATAATACTTTTTTTACTCTATTTTTTTTCGTAATACTTCTTAATTGCATAATACTTTTTTTTCGTAATACTTCTTTTTAGACATAATACTTCTTAATTGCATCAGAATTGATAGGACTAGGAAACTCTTCTCCACCCATTTCCTATAAGATTAATGCCCCACCAGAAAATGCCTTCTTTACCACAAATGGGCCTTCCCAATTGGGTGCCCACTTGCCCCTACGATCATGTTGTTTTGGTAAAATCTTCTTCAATACCAAATCTCCTATTTTAAACTCTCTCGGGCGTACTTTCTTGTTGAATGCCCGTTCCATCCTCTTTTGGTACATCTGACCATGGCACAAAGCTGTTAACCTCTTCTCATAAATCAAATTGAGCTGGTCGTACCTCTCTTGGACCCATTCAGACTCATCTAACTTAGTTTCTGGATATACCCGCAGGGAAGGTATTTTTACTTCGATTGGAACCACTGCCTTCATTCCATATACCAATGAATACATAGTTGCTCCAGTTGAAGTCCCGACACAAGTCCGATAGTCATGAAGAGCAAAAGGAAAGTTTCTCATGCCAATCCTTGTATGTCTCAGTCATTTTCTCTATAATCTTCTTAATATTCTTATTGGCTGCTTCCACTGCACCATTTATCTTAGGTCTATAAATAGTTGAATTACTGTGCGCAATCTTGAATTGTTTGCATGTCTCCTCCACCAACCCTTGATTCAAGTTGGACGCATTATCTATAATAATTCTTTCCGGCAACCCATATCGGTAAATGATCTCCTTTTTTAATGAACTTGGTCACCACTACTTGAGTAACACTTTCATAAGAAGCTGCCTCAACCCACTTCGTAAAGTAATCAATTGCAGCCAATATGAATTTGTGTCCATTTAAGGCCTTAGGATTGACGACTCTAATCACATCTATGCCCCACATTGAGAAAGGCCATGGAGCTGACATGACGTGCAACGGATTTGGAGGCACATGAATATGATCAGCATAAATTTGACATTTGTGACATTTCCTGACATATTTGATGCAATCAGTTTCCAACGTCAACCAGTAGTAACCTGCCCTCATAATCTGTCTTGCCATCTTGTGTCCACTGACATGACTCCCACATAATCCCTCATGTACCTCCTCCATAATCTTCCTGGCCTCTACTGAGCACACACATCTGAGCAATGTTTGATCTCGGCTTTTCTTGTACAAAGTGTCACCCTCTAAGAGGTAACCAATCGCCATTCTTCGAATTACTCTTTAGTCATTTTCTGTGGCATGCTCCGGATATCTCTGGTTTTTGATATATTGGAGAATATCAAAATACCATGGATTCCATTTACTTCGTCTTCCACAGTCATTACATGTGCTGGAGAATCTTTTATTTGAATCTGGATCGGTCGGATCTCTGTATTGGTTCCCACCTTAAACATTGAAGCAAGGGTTGCTAGTGCGTCGGCTAGTTGAATACCTTCTCTAGGCACATGATGAAATGTAATCTTCTCAAAGAACTTGACTAACTCCACCATATGGTCTCGGTATTTAACTAATTTTGGTTCTCTCGTTTGCCATTCTCCTTTCATTTGGTAAATCAACAAAGCTAAATCACCATAAACCTCCATCTTCTTTACTTCCTTGTCCAGAGCCATCTGAATTCCCAGAATGGAGGCTTCATATTCTGATACATTGTTTGTGGCTGGAAATCCCAGTCGAGCTATAGCTGGGAGGTAATCACCCTCAGGGGATATCAATACTACACCCATCGCTTGCCCCGACAGGTTTGATGCCCTATCAAAGTACATTTTCCATGTATCTTCTTCTTCTTTTGCCTCTTCTACTTGGCATATTGCCATCAATTCTTCATCTGGAAACTCAAAATGTACCGGTTCCTAATCTTTACTAGCTCGGTCAGCCAAGAATTATGCTATAACACTTCCTTTAATGGCTTTTTGATACACGTACACTATGTCATATTCTGACAACAAGACCTGCCATTCAAATACGTGCTTTTCAAATACGTGCTTAATCGGATCCAACCTGGAGACCAACCAAGTAGTGTGATAAAGCATGTATTGTCTTAATCAATGAGCTGCCCAAGCGAATGCACAACACATCTTCTCCAGATCCGAGTACTTAGCCTCATAATCAGTGAATTTCTTGCTCAAATAATAAATTGCTTGCTCTTTCTTTCCAGTTTCATCTTGTTGAGCCAATACACATCCCATCGAATTCTCACGCACCGTTAGATACAAGATCACAGGCTTGTCTCTTACTGGTGGCACTAACACTGGTGGGTTGGATAGATACTCTTTAACCTTATCAAAAGCAGCTTGACAATCTTCATCCCACTCTCCTGGATTTTTTCTTTTTGAGCAACTTAAAGATTGGATCACACTTTGTTGTTAGTTGAGAGATGAAGCGAGCTATGTAATTCAGTCTACCCAAAAATCCTCTAACTTCTTTTTGATTCTTTGGTGGGGGCAAATTTTGAATGGCTTTCACTTTGTCCGGATCTACCTCAATACCTTTTCTACTGACCACGAATCCTAGTAACTTTCCTGAAGTGGCTCCAAAAGTACATTTCGTTGGGTTGAGCTTAAGCTGAAACTCTCGAAGTCTTCCAAAAAGCTTTCTTAAATTTACCAAATGTCCAAATGGCATGACCTTGTAACAAAATACTCCCCAGGCTGTGACAAACGTAGTCTTTTCCCGATCTTCCGGGGCCATCTTTATTTGATTGTATCCCGAAAATCCATCCATGAACGAGAACAATGAAAAACCAGCAGTGTTGTCTAGTTGGACATCAATATGGGGTAGAGGGAAATTGTCTTTCGGGCTAGCTCGGTTCAAATCCCGATAGTCCACACACATTCTCACCTTTCCATCCGTCTTTGGTACTGGGACTATGTTTGTTTGCCATTTTGGGTATTTAGCTTCCTCCAAGAATCCTGCATCAAGCTGCTTCTTGACTTCTTCTTTGATCTTTAACAACATATCCGGCTTCATCCTCCTTAATTTCTGTTGAACCGGCTTACAATCCGGTCTAAGAGGTAATTTATGCACTGCCACTTTTGGATCTAAACCGGGCATGTCTTGATACGACCATGCGAACACATGGGCATATTCTTTCAATAAATCTATCAGCTCTTGTCTTTCCTTTTCTGGCAAAGTAGTACCAAAGTTAACCTCCCTCGGTTCTTCTTCGGAACCCAGATTAATCAATTCAGTGGGTTCCTTATGGGGCAATATCTGCTTTTCCTCCTGTTTAACCAGTCTCAAAAGGTCTGGGGGTAAAGCCTGATCCTCAGTGTCTTCATCATCGGATTTATCAGCAAAAACCGGTTTCTCGAAATCGAACCCCGGATCATCACGAGCGTCTTTGCATTCATCGTCAGTCAGCCTGAGAAATAAATCAACGAAAATATATATACCAAAGAAAGAAGATATAACTAGTAATAACAACTGAATAAGAATGAGATTGAAAATGGAAAATATGATAAAAGTATGTGGATAAATCTTTGAAGTGCATTTTATTGACTTAAGAAAAAGGTGAACATATGATAGTTTGATATTTTGAACGAGAAATCCAAACATGGCATTGTCATAGACATTCTTTGGGTGACATTAGTACTTAAGATAAAAGATTATTTACATCTCTGAATCATCAACAAAGATAGCTCTCTCATAGTCGACCCAATTGCTCATAACCTCTCCTGGGCTAATTCACGAATCCAGAGGCAATCATCTTCTTCTTGAGCATCATCAGAAACCACATTGATGTCCAGATTCTGCAACTTCTTCTCAATCTCTGGCTCCTCCTCTGACGCAGCATTGTTGACCCAACCGGCTGACTTGAATGTTTCAAACAGAGGCGGGAACTTCATCTTCTCTTCTTCTACCCTGTGTCCCATCCCTACCAACCTCCTCTTCTTCAATCTTTCTTCAGCTTCTGCCCAATCCTTAGCCGTCGGCTTAAATCCCAATCCAAAGGGGCCCTCATGTGTAGGTACTTCAATGGCCTGTGTAATCCCATTCAAGTCCATTCCCAAACCTTTTCCTTCTTCAAGTCCCATTCTCATCATGAATCTAATGCTCATAACAGAGTAATCCATCATGCTTTTGAGAATGACTTCCTCGACTTCAAAAGTTCTGAATGAGCATTTGTATGATCCTTCTAGTGGGTCACCATTAGAGAAGCCAGGTGCGCTACCCACCACATAGTCCTCCTCTCGTTTAACCTCCACAAACTTCTCTAGAGTAAGAAACTTCACCACCTAATGCAAGAAGGAGGGAACAACCACTGCCTGGTGTATCCATGGCCTTCCCAACAAACATGAGCATGATGGATGCTTTGTATCACGTACTTGGAACCTGAGGGTAAACGGGACTGACTCCACTTCAATTTTTATTTCCACTTCTCCTATAACACTCCTCTTGGTACCGTGAAAGGCTTTCACAATCAGATGGTTGGTTTGAATGTATGACTCATCCACTGGCAACCTCTTCAACATTTTGAGGGGCAAGATGTTCAGAGCAAAACCATTATCAATCAGAACATTGCCCATGCTCATATTCTGGCACTTAACGGTGATGTGCAAGGCCTTCACACTGTTCCGCATTCCTTTTGGGATATCCTTCTCTACAAATGCAATGAATCCATGCGTAGATATGTTACCCGCCATGTGATCCAAGTCAGCAACACTGATGTCTTGTGATACATATAATTGATTCAGCACCCTTAACAATGCCTTTCGGTGTGCTTCGGAGTTCAGTAACAGGCTAAAGATGGAGATCCTAGCGGGCAACCTGTTCAACTGTTCAATTATGCGGTACTCGCTCTCTTTAATGATTTTTAAGAACTCACATTTTTCATGTTCTGGCACCGGTTTCTTAACAGTTTCTTCTTCTCCTGGTCTGACCACTTCCTTTGATTCCCGCATATTAGTTTTTGGGATTGCAGTTTCGTCCTTTCTCTTCTGACTCAGCTCTGACAATTCTGGTGAATATACCATTCCGTTTCTAGTCATTCTACCAACGCCTGTCACATTAGCCGAACCGCCTTCTCCTGATGGTGTAGCCACACTAAAATCTTATTTCCATAGCACTTGGTGGCTATCCGTATAAGGAAAAGGCTGTGGAGGTGTCACAACTACAGGAGTGATCGAGCCAAAAACAACCATATTTTTATGGCTATTTTATTATGTTTTTGGATAAATTTATGCTTAAATATATGTTATTTTGTTAATATTTGTGATTTGAGTCTTTATGAGATGTGAAATTGATAATTTGATAATTTTCACTACTTTTGGAGCTATTTTGATGACTTTTTACACAGATTTGAACAAAGCAATTTTGAGCATAGATTTGGAGATTCGAAGTTCGTGCTTGAAGACCATTGAAGATTTATTTCAAGAAGCAAGGATTGGAGATTGGAGCTTTAATTGAAGACAAGTCATGGATAAATTCTCAAGCTTTGGTATTTATGGATATTTTATGTGGGAAAATACTCAGCCCATATAAAATATTAATTGGAATTAAAATCCCAATTAATGACTCCAAAATCAAAGGAAATATCCAAATCCCGTAGATTCCCGATTCTAGTCCTAACAGGATTAGGATTCAGGCGCAGTTTTGGTAGAAAAATCATAACTTTCTGCTCAGACCTCCGATTGAAGCCCATGAGTACTCATTGGAAAGCTGACTCCGTAATCTACAACTTTCTTTTGAAGTCCAAGACCCAGTTCTGCCATCTTCAAGCCCAAAAATGTTGTCAAAGTCACTGCAAGAATTCAGCAAAATTTCAGGATCCTACTTTAACTTGGATTCTACTCTAGGATGACTTTTAATCTAACTTGGAGTCCAAGTTAGACCCAAAACCTACTTAGACCTCTTTCCAAGTTAGGATTGGATTTTCTAGGGTTATTTCCACTATAAATAGCCACCTTAGGTCTAGGTTTTTGATGTATGTAGATCTAGAGATTTTATTTTGAAGAATTGTGAAGATTTGGAGGAGTTTTGCTCTAGGAGCCGCCGGCCCCTCTACTTCCCATCCTTAGATAAGTTTTTCTTCTTTTCTTTGGATGCTCACTCAATTCATGAGTGAGTAATCCTTTTCTTTTCTCCAATGTAGAATTTAATTGATCTCTTGACTTATATCATGGTGAGATTTTGTGCTTTTATATGAAAATTAATTGGGTATTTCTTAATATCTCTGCATGAATTCTATGTTGCTTGTTTTGATAGATTGAAGCTAGCACTTTCTTGATAAATTAAGTAGCATTAGCTAAATTAAATCTTGAAGGATCTTCGGATTTAGTTGTTTGGTAGTAATTGGAAGCGAAGGATCTTCCTTCCAAGGAATTTAAGAATCTTTGACCAATTTTTAATTGCCCATTTCGCTTGTAAATTACTAGATCTTAATGCTTTAATCTTGAGTAATTATCACACTGGATCAAGAGGTAGTTATTTAAAGAGTAAAAGGGATAATTCACACTGGATCAAGAGTTTTATCTAATTAAGGTAATTTAGGATTAAATTCCAAGCAAGCTATCCATTGTTTTCATAATCTTTAGATATCAATGATCCATGGTATTGTTGTCAAGAGGGATATTAATTCTATGTTGGAGGTTTCTTTTAATTATTTTCTCATTTTATTCTCTGCTTTCTGATTAATTGTTTTCTTTAATTTTCTTGATTGTGTTCTTAGATAATTTTAATTGCTAGATTGGTTTAACCTAATTTTACTCTCAAAATCTTCTTTATTTTATATGTTTGTTTTAAGAAAAAGAATAATAACCTTTCTCTCTGTGGGTTCGACCCCTACTTGCCCTAACTATCTTTAGTTAGTAATTGTTGGGATTTTTATTTTTGTGATTTGTTGACGACCGATCAAGGAGCCACTGACCTCTGCATGTGGGCTGGTTGGATCGTTGGTGGTCTTGGTATAAAAGGTTGAGGCAAGCTCATGAGTGGAGCTGGTACGAATGGCTGAGGTCTTATCCTAGGCGGGGCTGGGATGAAGGGTTGTATGTGCTACTCCATTACCACGCCAACCTCCTTTTCCTTACTTTCCACATAAAACTCAATCTCTCCATCATCCATTAGGCTCTAAACTTTCTCCTTGAAACTGCAACATCCTTGAATTCCTTGCCCCAAACCATGATACGGGCATACTTCATTCATATCTCCTTCCCCGAACTCTCCTGGTACTACCATCTCCGCCTTCACTGGAGCTCTATATACTGTTGCCATCGGAGTGACCATCTCTTGAATCCGACCCTTAATTGTTTCGTTTTTGCCAATCATCGTCACCTGATGCCCCCCGTGATTAGGTAATGGATTTGCTGGAGCTGCATTCGCAAAGCTCAACTTTCCTGACCTCACTAACTCTTGTATTGCATGCTTCAATCTCCAACAGTTCTCAGTTGTGTGCCCCTCAGTCCCGGAATGGTAATCGCAGTGGGCATTGCGATCATACCAAGCTGCTGGATTTGCCATGGGCTCTGAGAGTGGCAACCTTTGTAACAAATTCTGCTGTAACAATTATGGAAAAAGCTCGGTATAAGTATACGGGATCGGATCAATTGGGATTCTCCCACTTGCTGGGTCCTTGCCACCTTCCTAATTTTCCGGATCCTTTGTTGAATTGCGAGAGGTGTACCAGGGCGTTGATTTTGCGGTCTTTGTTGAAAAGGTGTTCCACCGACTGCGCTAACATCTCTAGGGTACTTGGTGTAGTAGGGGTTCGCCTGATGCTGAGGGTAGTATCCACGGGGCCGATACGAATAGTTGTACTCATAATTTCTTGGGGGACGAGGGTAGTATTGCTTTCCCTGGTTCCTAGGTATGAAATTTTTTTGCTCGAGTTCGTGAACCTTCCATTCTTTTCTCCTCTGATGCGCCAGGCCTTTCTTTTCAGCATCTCCAAAAACTCCATTTCGAATCCCTGCTTCATAGGCTTCTCCTACCACAATCAATCTAGTAAATGAGTCAGTTGTTGCTTGGTACGATTCCCGGAAATACTCTTTCGGCAGTGTCTGTAGAAATTTGGAAACTATTTCTGAATCTTTCATATGTGGGTCCACTTCTAGGGCCATGTCTTTGAACCTCTGGCCATACTCCTTAATAGTTTCACCAGGCTTCCTCTTCATACTCAACAATGTGTTACGGGAAGGAGCCATCTCATCTATGTACTTGTACTGTGCTATAAAAGCATTAGCCATGTCATTCAATGTCTTGATCTAGCTAGGGTCCAATCTGTTGTACCATTTAAAGGATGAGCCTGCAAGACTCCTCTGAAAGTAATGCATGAGCATATCATCCGAATTGTAAGGCTGCATTTGGCGCATGTATGTGTTAACATGGTCCTATGGGGATCAGGTACCATCAAACTTTTCGAACTCTAGACTTTGAATTTATGCGGCAACACCAGATCCATAACTAGGGACACCTTGTCCACTCCCTTGAAGTACGTCTGGTTGCCACTTAATCCTTTGAGCCTTTCTTCCATTGGTCCCACAGCTTCTGAGTAGTTTCCTCAATCATCCTTCTAAGGTCATCCTCAGCTTTCATCCCTATGGACATTATAGGGGCTCCTTCAAATCTACTTGTATGCACTGTATTCGCCCCCCGAGATGGCGGAATGACCGTTGGTGGAAATGGCTCAAAAGTTGTTGATGACATATTAGGTTGCACATGAAGACCTGGAGGGATAGGCAAGTTGATCTGGCTTGTTGAAGGGATTGGCAAATTAATTTGAGCTACGCTTCCTATTACCCCCGTAGATGGCACATTTTCTGTCTCAGTGGTCTGCCCTTGATTATTGGTTGTTCTAGAACTCCCTAGTATTGTGTTAGTCATTGCAGCCATCATCTCCATCATACGCTCAATCTTAGCGTTCGTTGCTTCTTCCCTACGTCGGGCTTCCTCATCTCGGCGCGCTATTTCTTCCCTCAGTTGCTGAATTTCTACCGCTTGTTAGTCCATTTTTCTAGTATTGGACCTAGTGTTATACTGTCGAGTTTGCTGGTACTGATTTTTTGGTGGAGCTATCTTTTGACGCTTCTTCCTGAATTGTAAGACCAACCATTAGGATCTACTATTATCATTATTCTTATTATTATTATTATTATTACTGTCTTATTTAAAGATGAATTGATGCCCTAGAAGGAAGAGCTTACGGGATTCCCCACCATTGTGGTGGAATTCATAATTCTTCGCTTTTATATCCAGAACTATGACTTTGTGCATTCACATAAGTCAAAGTGTCTTTCACACTGGCATCTATGCAAAGTGTATGCATGGATGAATGACCTAAAATGGAATGTTATAAAGATTCTCCACAATTGTGGTAGCACTTCATAACTTGATTTTTTGCATTCACATAAATCAAGACATCCTTTATGCGTTAATGAACATGTAAGAGCTGGTCGCATAATTCCAAAAACCGAGAAGCTAAATTAACTCAAAACAAGGTTTAAAACACCACGTCATTACATTACCAAATCGCTCAAGCTTTAATTACAATCTCCAGATATTTGTTTGTTTAACTACTCTAATTTAACACTACAGAATATCTATCAAGCATCACTTGTTATCTCCTCCCACTTGCGCTTATCAAAGTGTTCATTTAGGGATATGTCCTTGTAAGCATCGATGAAAGTTCCAAAAAGATGGATCACAACAATCTAGGACCTCCTGTCCTCCCAGCCCTCTAAGCATCTTCTGATTACAAACCTTCTGAACCTCACTCTTGATTTTCCTAGCTTTTGCCACTCCTGCTTGGACATGTGCTTGCAATTCTATCAACTGGTCGGTGCGGGTGTGGTAGGGATCTTCCCACTTGAAGAGCCTGTATTGGATGAAAAACCATGCACTTCTTAATTTTTGCACTTCAGCCTTGTACTGTAAATATTCCGACTCGAGGTCGTCAAAGTTGTCTTTTCGTCTCTTTGCCAATTATTCCACAGCACCAACTGCACTTCTTGCTCTGCAGTTTTCCTTTTCTCTTTCTCGAGTTGGATTGTCAAGGCAGCAACTCTTTCATGGGCTTCATGGAACTCTGCTTCCCGTCCTTTGAAAACTTCGATTTCTTTGCTCTGACGTCTGACTAGGGAGACTAAGTTGTTGCTAAAGTCTCTTTCCTCCTCCAACTCTCGCCTAATACTCTAACAATCACCCTTTATTTGTGTTTTCTCCCGTTGGAGTGCCATGTAAACGGGGCTCTGGTAAGTGCTATAGTTTTTCTTCCTTTCATATCCTTCACCTCATCCCTGAGTGCATCAATTGATTGGCCAAACTTCTTGTTTTGACTTGCGCAAAATTCTGCTCTCTCTCTTTGTTTCCGATGATCCTGCTCCTACTCTTCCTTCCTTTTTACCAATTTGTCCATCTGAATTTGCAGGTTCTCAGCTACTTCCATCATCTGTACTTTCTCTTTCTCCCACTTGGCTTTCTTCGACTTGAATTTTTCTTCCAATTCCCAGAGTACAACCCCCTCACGAAGACGCTTGTTCTCAATCCTTAACTTAGTGAGCTCATCTTCACTATTTGCCCCCAATCTGATTCTCGGGTTCTTGGCGGGAGGCGGTGCTAGATTCTTTACCATTTCCTTGTGCCATATGACATACTCTGCAGATGGGGTAGTCTTATTAGGTGAGTCAGTCACATATTCCCACTGCGAATTCTTCCACTTGAGTGCCTTAGCCCTTGAAATTAACCTAAGACCCTTCCCACGCATTATGGGGGTATCTCGGGGATAATCCAATCTCGGAATGGGGACCAAGAATTCGTACCCGAGTACATTTACTTGGGATAATCTAATCTCGGAAAGGGTTCTTATTTAGCTAACTCACATGAATGATGTTAGGGGTCAAAACGGTGAGACCCAAAGCCCGCAAAAAGGCCCAAACACACATCATGTCATCAAAATATACCCATCACAACACACATAAATAACCCTCTTTATAACAAGGGTCCATGGTTTTGTCACAAGCCTACCACATTTGTAATGGGCCACCAACACAAAGGGTCCAATAAAGCATGCTCATGCATTCAGGGCCCAAACCAAGCTTATGGCCCAATGAGTCACAAACGCAAGCCGAAGCCCGCCACATTAACACACAGAGTCAAAGATTCCACGGCGAAGGGTCACCATCGTCACATGGCGATTGTTGCAGCGCCGCTTAAGGGGAAGCCTGGATGCCGCAGGAAAGATGCCAAGGAGCGAATATTGCCAAAGGGAGTAACCGTTTACTCAATCCCATATTCAATTACGTTATGAAAAGCTAATTATCACAAAGAAAACACACTAATCCTTGGATTTGTAGGGAACGTGGACCAAGACCACGAAGCGGGAAAATACTTTGAAGGAGTGGCTTGGATGGCATGTGAGGATGGGAATCTGCCAAGGGTTATTTTTGGACGAGACAACTTGCTTGGGAGTTGTCTCCCGCTTCAAAGATAAGGTCTTGGCAAGAAATGGAAAGAATCCGCAGCGGTTGACTTGCTGCAAGAATCTCAGAGGTGAAGTCGACCCAGCACTAAAAAAGGCAACACGATTCAAAATTGAAGGAAAGCAAGCTCAGGCGTAACCCGATATGGAAGATGTCGTGGCAGAGAGTTGGTGAGATCTACGGCAAGAATCATGCCATGAAGGGTTCCGTACTGCAAAAGAGGGCCTATAAATAGTCACGAATAAGACTTCATCTTCAACGATTCGCATACTCAGAGCTTCACCTCAGTCTGCAAAATATTTTCAAATTGCTTTCTTTTAATTTCTTTCCCTTTTGAAGTGGTTCCCATCTTCTTTCTTCAAGCCAATCTTTCAAAGTGTAATCCCATGAGTTTAAAGTGAATAAGAGTGCAATTCTTCTACCTGATTTTGGTTTGCAAATGATGCTCTATTCTTAGCGTCAAAAAACAGGGGTAAACAGAGTCTGTATCGTCTTCTTCAAAGGGGCAATCTTGCGGTGAACCTTTCTCCACTTCACCATTCATCATCACCGCAACCCAGCTTCCTTGAACCTTCCTGACGAGTTGCATCTTCACTATATTTCACTTTTGTACCGCAACGACTCCAAAACGTTACGGCCTGACTTCTTCCAAATCTCGCCGCAGAAGTTGCGTTTCATTCTCCTCTAAAATACCCGATTTCTATTTTAAGAAAAAGGGGTCGGCCCAAGCCCATTTGGGGCTGAGACTGGTTAGCTCACACTCTCTGCACAAAAGGCTCCCCATATTTTCTAGCGACTCCACTGGGGAGCCGGCGGAATGCTGAAAGAGGAAACATGCCGCGACGAGCAGCAACTCGCTTGGGAAGTCAGACTGTGGCTGCAGAATCTGTTGATATACCGGATGAACATGCCGAGTCTTCTGCAGAACATAACCAAAGAAATCTAGCACCTGAGGAAGAAGAACAACCAAGTCCCACGGCGGTTATGGTGGAAATGGCCCGAGGGATTTATCAAGGCCAGCTTGAAATTTTGGAGGCCTTGCGAGACATACGACCCCGTGCCACAAATGGGGGTCCTTCCCAAGATGGCAGCAGATGCCAAACCCCTCCTGATGGTGAGAACGTGCCGCAGAGGAACACAACAGAAACCCAACAAAGAGATGGGGTCACTCAGAAAAATGAGTCACTGCGAGGATATGCCACACTCTCTGACATCACCACCTTGTTGGAGAGAGAACGCATGAGGCCAGCGAGACAAACTTTCCAATTCGTACGGGATCCACCATACCCGAGGCGCTTCCTAAACAAGCCATATCCAGAAAAGTACGAGGCTCCAACGTTCCCGCAGTATGATGGGAGGAAAGGGAACGCCGCATAACATTTTGGCAAATTTGTCGATGCCATGGGTCCTCATGCCGCAAATACAGAGCTATGCCTGCGGGAGTTTTCAAAGTCCTTGACGGATCGTGCTTACACCTGGTACACTACCTTGGCAGCAAGATCCATCTCCACCTGGGAAGAGATGGTTGAGAAGTTCTGCGGAAAATATTTCCAAAGTGAGGAAAGAATCACTGTCTTGGCACTGCAAAATACCACTCAGAAACATTCGGAAGGCCTTATGGACTTTGTTAGTAGGTTCAGGGACCTTTCCTTGGATTGCTACGACGAGCATGCCGAATCCATGTTGGTGGAAATTTGCATCCACAATATGCTGTCGGAGTACAGAGCAGTATTGGAGAATCCAGGCATAAATCAGGTTGCAAAGCTCTTGGATGCCGCAAGAAAGACGAAGCAATCTGTCAAAGTGACGAGCTTCAAGCCTTCCAGAGCTAATAGGCAGCAACCACACCAAACCTTAGTTACTGCGGGGAACCAAAGGAATAGGCCCGGACAAAAAAGGCCTAGGGAGGAAGCTCCACCAGTCCCCTTCACCGTCAGAGAGGTTAATGCCTTGGTGGACCAATGGGTGGCAGACGGCATCTTAAGGCAAAACCCTGTCAACAAAGAGCCGACTGAGGAAGACAAGAGAAACCTACAAAATTGCTGTTTCCATAGATATGTGCATAATTCCACTATGGCATGCCAATCTTTGAGGAGGATAATCCACAAAAGAATTGCAGATGGGACACTGGAGGTCCCCAACAGGCCACAAACAATTAATGAGGATCCATTGCCACGTCACCAGCAGCAAGGGGCTGTGGCAGTAGTGATACACAATAGCGGAGAGACATCAGAAGACATCCCAGAGTCTTCTGCAAGAGAGGCCACTATGAAAGCGCTCCGCCGCAGTCATCGGATCAAAACCTTGTTCAACCAGCTCGGTTTGAGCTCAGAAGCAAGAAAAGTTGCCACAAAAGCATTGGTCGCCATAGCAGCCAAGTCAGGAACACAAGAGTGCTTCACGGCAGAAGCACAGACCACTAAGTCCATTATGGAAGTCACTAATGCCATCACCTTCAGTGATGAAGACATGGAGGTGCCGTATCTCGATCACCGTCGACCTCTCTATGTGACTGCAGAAATAAATGAAGTCGCTGTAAGAAGAGCCTTAGTAGACACTTGCTCGTCTCTAAACCTCATCTCACTAAGTGTGCTGCTAGCTGCGGGAATACCACGCAAGAGGATCAACAACTCACCAATGACCATCTCAGGCTTCGGCAATGCAAGTGAGGAGACCCTTGGTCACGTTCTGATAGATCTTAAGGTGGGACCCATAAAGTCCCTAACCTGTTTTCATGTGATCAATGCCACGACGTCATATCACATCCTGTTGGGGAGACCATGGCTCCACAAGCATCAAGTGGTGCCATCCACATATCTTCAGTGCATAACGGGAAGGCTAAATGGAAAAATATTCAAAGTTGCCGCAAATCACACACCCTTTGACGAAACGGAGGCCCATTATGCGGAAGCTTCCCTTTATGATGAGCTTTCCCCCGCCTTGGAGGCCCAAGTCGCTAGGCCAATGGGGATCCCACTGCCGCAATGGGAAACCATTCGAGATGACCCGAATTGGGACTTGAGGCAGGTGCTCGAACAAAAAAGGCAGAGGAAAGGAAAGGCTTCCACTCCGCAGTGCCGCAAGACCGTCTATCCAGACGGTAAAGTTGTCTACCGCTTATGAAGGTGCGCGGGGTCTTCTGGCAATTGCCAGGTAGATCCCATTGGCAATTGCCATAAGGAATGCTTTCTAGCAAATGATGAGCATGCGGCGGTGGAAGAAGAAAAGGACTCATCTGTGGCAGTTGATGAACCTCTAGAGGTCATAAATCTCAGTGATGACCCCGCGGTACAACATCATATCTCCATTTGTGCATCCCTCAGCCCCGAGGAAAAGGCGAAATTCACAAAGTTATTAAGAGAATTTAAGGATGTTTTCGCCTGGAGTTATGGTGAGATGCCGGGCTTGGATCCAAACATGGTTGCTCATTCTTTGAACATTCGGCCTGGCAGTAAACCGGTAAAGCAGCATGCTAGAACATTTCATCCAGAAATAGAGGAGAAAATCAAAGAAGAGGTGGAGAATCTCTTAGCTGCGGGATTCATCAAGCCGATTCAGCACCCAACTTGGCTGTCCAACATAGTGCCAGTAAAGAAGAAGAAATGGCAAGATTAGGTGCTGCGTGGATTTCAGAGATCTGAACAAGGCGTGCCTAAAAGATGATTTCCCACTGCAGAATATGGATCTCCTCATTGATGCCACTGCGGGGCATGCCATGTTTTCTTTTATGGATGGCTTCAGCGGCTATAACCAGATAAAGATGACTCAGAAGGATGCGGAAAAGACGGCATTCAGAACTCCTATCGGCAATTTTTATTACACTATGATGCTTTTTGGCCTAAAAAATGCCGGACCACTTACCAGAGAGCCATGACAGCCATCTTCCCTGATCTCATGCATCAGGATTTGGAAGATTATGTTGATGACGTGGTGGTAAAGTCGCGTACCGGAGAGGGTCACTTTGAAGCTCTGCGGCGTGTCTTTGCCCGCTGCCGCATGTACAGTCTTAAGATGAACCCCGCAAAATGTGCTTTCGGAGTTTCCGCAGGGAAATTTTTAGGGTTCCTGATCCACATACGCGGCGTTGATGTGGACAGGAGCAAAATTGATGCCATAATGGGGATGAAGAGGCCAACTACAGTGAAATAGTTAAAAAGCTTCCTCGGCAGATTGTCTTACATCAGGAGGTTCATTCCTGAGCTCGCGGCAAATACTGCCGCTTTTGCCTCGTTGCTAAAGAAAGATAAACCTTTCATTTGGAAGGATCCCCACGAAGAGGCATTCCAGCACCTTAAGAAGCAGCTCATGACTCTGCCAACGATGCAAGCTCCTATTCTAGGAAAGCCACTGCGGCTATATCTTGCTATGACAGATACGGCAATAGGGGGCTTACTGGCCCAGCTGAATGAAAGAGAGGAAGAATGCCCGGTGTACTACATCGGCCGAGCGCTATAGGATGTTGAAAAGAGATATCCCAAAGCGGAGAGAATGTGTCTAGCGTTAATTTATGCCTCCCAAAAGTTGCGGCCTTACTTTTTGGCCCACGAAGTACACCTCATGACTAAGTCAAACCCGATTCGCTATCTTCTCACAAAGCCCATGCTGACGGGAAGACTAGCCAATTGGCTGCTACAGTTATCGCAATACACCATCATCTGCCATAATCCTTCTGCAGTAAAGGGCCAAGCAGTGGCAGACCTCCTTGCACCATTCCCAGGTGATGACGACTTCAGCATAACTGATGAAGTACCTGGTGCGGCAGAACAAGTGGCCACCGCAGAACCGGAGGAAGTGTACACGATGCACTTTGATGGGTCAGCCACCGCAGAAGGAGGAGGTGCAGGTATCATGATATTGGACAAGAAGGCTCAATCAACTACTTTGTCCTATAGACTTGATTTTCCATGTTCCAACAATGTTGCCGAGTACGAAGCATACATCATTGGCCTCCTTGCAGCAAGAGAGAAAGGGGTCAAGCATGTGAGAGTTGCAGGAGATTCGAACTTGGTGATTAGCCAGGTCCTAGGTGAATTTGCGCTGAAAGAACCAAATTTGGCACCCTACAGGGCTATGGCACAAGAACTGGAAAAGTCATTTTCAAGCTTTGAAATTCGCCATGTCTAGAGAGGCGAAAACAGATATGCGGACTCCTTGGCCACCTTAGGGTCAAGATTCTCATTCCCTGGAGATGCCGCAGAATTCAAAGTGATTAAGATGAGTGCCCCTGTTACAACTTTGCAAGAACCAAAGAACTCTAACAAAGGTGAAGATTGGAGGGCCCAAATCAAAGAGGCCCTACTTTCTTTTGACCCTCCTTCTATCAAGGAAGTCAAAGATTATGCATTGGTCAAAGGAGAATTGTACCGCGGGATGCCAGGGGGAGTTCTTGCCAGATGTGTGCACGAGGACGAGGCATCCGCAATATTAGAAGAGGTGCATGCAAAAGTTTGCGAGATAGCCCCCGAGATCAGTTTGTACAGGAGGTTACAAAGGATGGGCTACTTTTGGCCCAAAATGAAGGAGGAATCTTCCGCATTGCAGCAGAGTTGTGATAGGTGCAGCCCACTCTTTGAAACCCCGGAGTGTATGGCCGTTGATCGGTCGTTGATCAAATCACAAGATAAATCCCCACAAACCAATAACTAATAGCTATGGCAAGTAGGGGTCGAATCCCACAGAGAAGGTGGAAACAAATTAAATCCAAATCACACTTAAGAAAGTCTTACCAAAGGGGATTTTTATGGGTTTTTCAAAATAGACAAATTAAACTAGAAAACAATAAAATAGAATTAAACTAAAGATAAAGAAAATAGTTTGAGAAAAACAAGTAATTAAAAACATACTTCTTCTCCTTTAGGTAGTATTTTGATCTAATAAATCATGGATCATGGACACAAGACATGAATTTGACTTAAATTGCAATCAATTAACAATCATAAATTACCCCAAATCGATATATAGCCTAAGACGTAGACATCAATTTTCATTGGAATAAAGTAATCCTCTTAACATCTTAAACAACTCCACTTGAATAATTGGTATAGGAACAGACGTAATGCTAATTCCAACATGCTAATAAGATTAATCCGTATCTCGCTAAAACTAACCTCTAATATTCTGATCCGGGTTCCAGCCCTTCCGAGAATAAACATTAAGATTATTCTTTTCCACATGCATGATAAATCAATACCAAACTCATCTACATCTATTTCCAATTCGGCCTATAGATTTCAATAAGGTTTGATAATCCCATTGAATCTAGAATTCCTACAATTACAACTGTCACTTGGACCAACATTAACTCAATTCGAGTTAACTTGAATCTAACTATAGCATTCATAAAACTCAAGATAAGTAGTACTCCAAATCAATCAAAATATGAACACATAAGATGAAGCATAGGGATAAGAAACATAGTCAAACAGAAAAATAAAATTATTAAGAACAAAAGTCTCACCATAGATTCATTGATCAAAAATACCTAAGGAAAATAAGTATAAGAGTTTACCTACTCATGGATTGTTTCCAATCCATGAGAGGCTGGAAAACTTACAAAGAAAATAGGAAGAGAAGAGGGAGGCGGCGGCCTCCTCTTCAAAACCGCAAATCCTTCGAAAATAAAAAGAGATAAAAACTATTCTATGTGTCTAGGGTTTCTAGGATAAGAGGGTTTATATAAGGGACTGCCTAGGGTTTAATTTAGAGTTGTAGCTGACTTAAACTAACCCTAGGAACGTTCTGGGCTGTTCTCCATATCTTCAAGCTGACCCAAATAGAATATATGGGCTCAATTGATCAAAAACGCAAGTCAGGCCCAAGACAGATTCTGTCCGCAGACTTCAGGGGCATTTTCGTCCATGAAAATGTAAGATCTGGGCTTCGACCAAAACACGAAAGTTGTAGCTCTTGGAGTTAGCTTTCCAACGCATGTTCATACGCCTCGTTTGGAGCTCTGGATCAAACATTATGGCTGTTTTACCGAACTATCGCTAAATCTGGAAAGTATTGAAGTAGCTTCAAGAGGAAGTGACATGAAAGTGTCGACGCTGGCTGCTGGGCGCGCGCGGGACAAGGACCCCGACTCTACCTGGGCGCCCACATGGTTGCCTTGAGCACCAATGTGGTTTGCTTGAGAACCTAGGTGCGCAGTGTCACGACTCCAGCTGGGTGCCCGCATGGTTTGTCTGAAGACCCATGTGTTTCGCCTGATCACCCAGATGGGCTGTGTCATAGCTCATCACCTTGACATGTCTTCTTGCCTTGAACTTGTCTTTGCTCCTTTGCCTTGAAACACCAAGAAATCAACTTTATGACTTTGATAACTATAAAATTGACTCTTCAAGCTCTTCAATCACGAACATGATGGCTCCATTCTTCATCCAAAACTTCCTTGGAAAGTATTTGTGTCATAAATCATCCAAAAAGGCTTTATAAAGGTACAAAATTGGTGATTTTGCACTTTTCTTCTTGTCAAAACCTATGAACACAATTATAACCAATATAAGGCATAATCAAGCATAAAACACTCAAAAAGCATATGAAAAAGCTAATAAAAAGGTGTATGATTTTGGTCTGATCATATTTCCCCCACACTTAAGCTTTGCTAGTCCCTAGCAAACTAGTGCTAAAAATCCTAAGAAAACAAAAGTTAGTCCTAAACTAAACAATGTATTGATTCCACTTTCGTAGGTGTACGGCGGCATTTAGCTCGTGACGCAAGCCATTTCAACCTAAGACTGATAGAGGTACTTAGGAGGTGTGATGCACCTGAGGGTTTTCCTAACTAGAACGACACCCACAAACATTATGAAAACATTGACTAGAAACATCAAACTTTAGAAAACAGGGTACTTCTAACAAATTAAGCATTTAATCTACATTTTCTAATCAAATGCAATATAAGTTAGTAAAAATACAAAGACCATAAGATTCAAATCAACTATGCTCAAACTCACTCCAATCAATAATGTAAGTTCTAAGATCAACATACCTTTGATGATTTTGACAAGGAAAACTTACCATAAGCTTGTATTTACATCTATTTCCAAAGAAAAAGTAATATCATGGATATTCATCAAAAATTAGAATGGGTTTAAAAAGGGTGACTACATTTTAAGAAAACAAGGTTACTAACCTTAGAAGTGCTCATGATTTAGGGGTTACTAACTCCCTTTTTCTTTTGAGGTTACTAACACTCTTTTTTTCAGAGGGACAATACTTCTGCATTCCATGCCTCTAATCCTCTTTTAAGTTACTAACCTTTTCTTTTTATTAATTAATTAATTAATTAATTTTTTCAAAGAGTGACAACTATGGAAAGATCAGAAGTACCTCTTCTCCTCTTTCATGAAAACACTTCTTTTAAAAGATATTAGCTACCCTTCATACCCCCACACTTTGTCTTTGACATATCCATGACATACTTCTCTACATGTACACAAGATTCAACATAAGTTCTAGAAGTAATAAACTTGTCAAACCATTTTTTGGGTATGAAAAACCTTATAATTACACTTCTTAATCAAAGAATGAAATTATACATAAGAAAATTTGAAAAATATTTTCAATTGTATTTAAACCAAATTAGTATTACACAAGACTATACTCATGGAAATTAAATCAAAACTTATTAGAAATACAAAACAATTTCAATTTTCTTCAAAAATTTTGAAAAATTTATCTCTAGTCAATAAGATAAGAAAAATAGAAAAATAGGATCTTTCAAATAGACTAATTCCTCCCCCACACTTAAAAGACACATTGTCCTCAATGTGTGTTGTGCTAGTAATTTGACAAAAAATTCAATGATCTATTTTTGAAATTTTTGGAAAAGTAAGTGCAAAATGATAAATTTGACATATAAAGAAAACCCAAAATTCTAAACAAATCAAATAATCATCCACTAGCAACCAAAACACAGTAAGTGGGAAAAACAAAATTAATTGAAAACATGTGAGATTAATTCACAAAGAAAGTCGAAGCTCAATCTTAGCAAATTAATTCAAACATATTATCAATCATAGCATCCAAACACTTAAATCTCATATAAGATCCAAAATAATCATAAGACAAATACAAATTAAAAACACAAATAATAAAATGCAAAAAATATAGGGTCCTAAGGATAAGAGTCATCGGCCTCTCCGTGGCCTCCTTTGGCCCATGTAGTCTCGCATGGTCTCCTTCATTTGTTCCATGTAAGCTCTCATTTCACTTCTATGTTGCCTCATCTCTCGAACCATAAGTTGTTGGAATTGTCTCATAGGTAGCTCTTGGAAATTCTCTTCATCAACTTCCAAGGGTGGTTGTCCTTCCACATGTGGTTGTTCAAGTCCTTGCTCATAAGTCCTTCGATGTACATTGTACCAATGTGCACGATTGGCAATGACTCGCCTCTTAATACCCAAATGACTTAAAGAACTCACATTGATGACATTGCCTTCATTTTTGAAGCGTAATTCGCGATTGACTTCAACTCCTTCATTAATCAAAATCTTGCTAATCAACAATGGAAAAACAAATGTCTTATCATCATAGGTGGGTTTGACAACTTCCCACATCCTAGAGAGCAACAACCTAGCCATTGGTATTCCATCACAACGGCCTAATCCATGACAAAGCTTATCAACAACATAGAAGTCTTCAATGCGAAGCTTATGCTTATTACTACTCCTAGGAATGACATTATGATGTAGCAAATAACACACAAGTCTATCCCTAGGTTCCATGTACTTGACTTTTACTTCCCTATTACCTTGGTTGTCCAAACCAAGAGGAATGTTAAATCTTCTCAAAACATCATTCCTTTTCCATGTACTCTCGGTAGCGGTCTTTTGTTCTCCATCAACATAAGTGAAATAGAACATACTACCCTCATTATTCAAGCCAAGCAATTGACACAAATATTCCTCATCAACCACAATGTATTTACCATTCACCATTTTGTTGATGGTGTACTCATGTCCATCACGATCCTTGTCCATATTTGCATAAAATTGCTTCACCAAATCGGGGTAGTAGTATCCATCCACTTGAAGAAGTGACTCCCATCCTCTATTGACAAACAAGGGGCCAACTCCAAGTTCTTGATCAATGTTGGTTGGAAGTACTTTCTCTATGATGAAAGAATTATTATACTTTGCTCCATACCACTCTCTACAATCATTATCAACAAAAATTGGTGGCGGCACATCAAGGAATGGTTGAGCGGCATTGTCTTCCTCAATTGGTGGGGCTTGTGACGTTGAAGCTCTTGTTCTCACTCTCCTTGACATTTTTTCGAACACTTGGTGGGCACTAGCTAACCTTGTAGGGTTTCTTAAAAAATCTCTCTTGAAGATCCAATGTAGCACTTCCCAATGCTCAAAAACTCTTCACTCAACTCCAAAATGATCTCTTATCTCCTTTCTAATCACTTCAAACAAAAATCCAAAGAAATCTACAACTTCTCCAAAACTTGATAATTTGAAAAATTGAGGAATTTGATGGAAAAGGTGTTGGATAATCTAATGGTTAAGTGTTTTTGGGTGATAAAAAGATGAAAGAAATGATTTGTAAGTGATGAAGTAGTGAAATTGATGATTAAAGGGAGTGAATTTGTGAACAAAGGTAATAGAAGAAAAATGAAATGGGTTTGGGTTGGAGGTGGGTGTTGGAGAATTGAAGATGGGTGATGGGTGGTATTTATAGTGTGCAAATTTGAATGTGGCTGTTGGGAGTTGAGAGGCTCGGGCTTGGCACTTGGATGGTCGGCACTGTCCTAGCTCAGTGGTCGGCATCTGGGTGCTCAGGCTTTCTAGTTGGGGGTTCAGACAAACTGCCTGGGCGCCCAGCTAGAGTCGGGCTCTATGCTGGCGTTGGCTTGGTGTAGGGCAGCTGGGGGCTGTGGCTTCCGAGGTGGGTGCACAGGCAATCTGCCTGGGGGCCCATCTGGAATCGGGTTTTGGCTCCTTTGTGCTTCCCCTTGCATTTTTGCTTCCAAACTTACTTCCAATTTCAACTCTTACTATCATCCCAAAACTTGTGCAAAATTCCCAAAAATCTTTCAATCCAAGAACACTTATCTCATACCAAAAATTCCACTTGATAACCATTAAAGAGGTACCTTGGGCTCTTATCACTTAAGATTCTATATGTATGATATGCATGAGATAATATTTAAAATGATACACGTGAAAAACAATTCCATTCAAGGAGTAAACAATCAATCTCAATATGCATCAATCAACAATCAAAGCATAAGAAATTAAATTGGGAGTTAAGAAAGCTTCTCTATTTTTGCAAAGCATATGCTCCATTTGCTGTCTTCATGTGTGCTTCCTCCACTTGTCTCCATTTGCTTGTAATGCTCCTTAATTTGAATCTACAAAGAAAATTCAAAACATGAAAATGCAAAATGTTCTATAACTAATAAAAAGAGAAATTAAAAAGAAAAGGATAGATAATAGTTTATTGGGTTGCCTCCCAAGTAGCGCCTTCATTTATTGTTTTTGGCTAGACATCCTCGAGGACTCTTATTCCCCATGTGTGAAGGAACGTTGAGTGTGCTCCTTCAATAAGTCCACGATGATGTTGAGAGTGTCACTCATTGCTTTGAAAAGTTCAAGTATAGCTTCTTCGAATTTGAGTAACTTCTCTCGAGCTTCCTTCATATCCTTGTTGACATCTTCACGCGTGTTGATGGAAATTTCGCCTCTTTCTCCAAGCTTTTCCTTGTCTTTCTTCTTTGTCCAACTTGGAGGTGCAATTGCTTGAGTCAAAGCTTCCAATGCTTCGTATGCGTCTTCACAAGTACGATCGAACAAGGGTATGTCATTAATGCTATCCACAAGGATTTGATCATCAACTCCTAATCCTTGATAGAAATATTCGATCAAAATTCCTTGAGGTATGGCATGTTGAGGACAATCAGCACAAAGTTTCTTGAATCTCTCCCAAGCTAGGTAAATATTCTCATCCTTGCGTTGTTGAAAACTTGCAATCCTTTGACTCCCCTTTGCAATTTGCTCTCTTGTCATGGTTGAAGATGCTTCACCTAACTCTTTCTTTACCCACTTTTCCACTACACAAACAAAATCATTAGTTTTCAAAGATAAATTAGATGAAATTTTAGGATGAATAACATCACCATCAAACTCCATTGTCAATGAACCATCGAAAACATCGATCTTGGTGTGAGAGGTCCTTAGGAAAGGTCTTCCTAATAAGAGAGGGCATTGATCCTTTGAAATTTCCCCTTCCATTTCCATAACAAAAATGTCAATAGGAAAAATTAAATGTTGCACTTTAATTAAAATATTCTTTAGCACACCCTTGGGATGTACCAAAGATCCATCAGCCAATTGAAGAACAACATCAGTGTATTTTAAAGTACCAATATTCAAAGTTTGATAGAAAGAATAAAGGCATGACACTCAAAGATGCTCCTAAGTCAAGCATAGCATTTTCAATGATATTATTTCCAATTGAACAAGTAATTGAAAACATACCTGGATCCTTGCATTTAGGAGGTAAATGTTTTTGCAAAACAGCAGAAACTGTTGCTCCAACATTCAACTTACCTTGTAACCTCTTCTTGTTTGTACACAATTGCTTAAGAAGATTTGCATACCTTGGCACTTGTTGAATTGCATCAAGAAGTGGGATGTTGACCTCGACCTTTCGAAAAATGTCCAAGATGTCTTGATCATCATCTACTTTCTTTGATCTCTTCAATTTCATTGGAAAAGGCTCCTTCTTTGAATCCAATTTGGGCTTGACAGTAGAAGTTTCCTTGGCTTCATCTTCAATCTCGACTTCTTCCACTAGCACATGCAACTCATCTTCATTCTTGCTTGTCCCTTCATCCATTGTAGGCTTAGTAGGATATGGTTCTTCCAACTCCTTTCCACTTCTCAAGGTAATAGCATTCACATTTTCCTTAGGAGGCACTTTTGGTTGAGATGGGATCTTGTTTTGGCTTTGTGCTTTGAGCTCACTCACATCACTTGCCAATTGACCTATTTGCTTCCTTAAGATCTCCATGGTCTCTTTCATTTGTTGCATTCCTTCAGAATAATGTGAGGATGGCTGAAAATTAGGCTTTGGATAGTTGTTTGGCCTTGCTTGGTAAGTACCTTGGTTCCCATAAGACTTGTAGCTTCTTGGAAATGGCTCTTGCTTCCTTTGAAATCCCTCTTGCATTCCTAAAGCATAGACTTCTTCAACATCATCTTCGAGCAAACTAGGGCACCTATCCGTGTGATGTCCTAATGAACAAATTCCACAAACCTTTGGCACACTTGAAAAGTTCGATTTGAACAAATCAGTGAGCAAAGCAATTTGTTGATTTGTCTCTTCAACACGTTGCTCCAATGTAGAGGAATGGGTTGAGACTTCATTGATCTTTCTTATGTTTCCATCTCTTGATGCACAACTCTCGTGAGTACCAAATTGTTGTGTGTTTGCAGCCATGTTCTCGATCAAAGTCCAAGCATTGGTGGGAGTTTTGTCGATGAAAGCCCCTCACTTGCAGAGTCTATGGAAGATCTATCAAATGGGAGTAAACCTTCATAGAAGTACTGAATAAGCAATTGTTCAGGAATCTGATGATTTGGACAACTTGAGCACAATCTCTTGAAACGTTCCCAAAACTCGTACATTGTCTCGCCTTGGGCTTGCTTAATTCCACTTATCTCCTTTCTTATGCTTGATACTTTATGAGCGGGAAAGAATTTCTCCAAAAACATCTTCTTAAGGCTCGTCCAGGAAGTGATTGAACCACTAGGCATGTAGTACAACCAATCCTTTGCACGATCCATAAGGGTAAAAGGAAAAGTTCTAAGTTTGAATTGCTCCTCAGAAATACCTTGCATCTTCATGGATGAACAAACAATTTGAAAATCAGTGAGATGTCGATGTGGATCTTCTCCAGGCATACCATGGAATTTTGGCAATAACTGAATGAATCCAGACTTGATCTCAAAATTTTCTTCATTGGTTGGATAATGAATTGCTAAGCGCTGAGTAGCCACGTTTGGGGCAGCAAGTTCCCTCAAAGTCCTAGCATTGTTGTTTCTTTCGGCCATGTCTTCTCTTGGGGGTTGTGGTTCCAAAGTTGAAGAAGAAGTGGTGGAACGTGGAGAGCTAGCTGGAGAACTTGGTGTTGACGAATCTCCTCCTTGTTCTCGAGTCAAATTCTCCTTCCTTAGTGTAAAGAGTGTACGTTCAGACTCAGGATTGAATTCTAAGTTTTTAGTACCACTACTCCTTGTATTTGGCATTCAACTCCTAGAAAAAACTTAAACGAAAAATTCTACAATTAAAAGTAACTAAGAAAAATAAACAGAAATAAAAGAAAAATAAAAATAACGAAAAATAAAAAGATAAGGGTAAGAAATTCTTAGGTAGTAATTTGTCTTCAATCTTCTTGTTGCTTCCTTCCTTCCCCGGCAACGGCGCCAAAAATGTGATCGGTCGTTGATCAAATCACAAGATAAATCCCCACAAACCAATAACTAATAGCTAGGGCAAGTAGGGGTCGAGTCCCACAGAGAAGGTGGAAACAAATTAAATCCAAATCACACTTAAGAAAGTCTTACCAAAGGGGATTTTTATGGGTTTTTCAAAATAGACAAATTAAACTAGAAAACAATAAAATAGAATTAAACTAAAGATAAAGAAAATAGTTTGAGAAAAACAAGTAATTAAAAACATACTTCTTCTCCTTTAGGTAGTATTTTGATCTAATAAATCATGGATCATGGACACAAGACATGAATTTGACTTAAATTGCAATCAATTAAGAATCATAAATTACCCCAAATCGATATATAGCCTACGACGTAGACATCAATTTTCATTGGAATAAAATAATCCTCTTAACATCTTAAACAACTCCACTTGAATAATTGGTATAGGAACAGACGTAATGCTAATTCCAACATGCTAATAAGATTAATCCGCATCTCGCTAAAACTAACCTCTAATATTCTGATCCGGGTTCCAGCCCTTCCTAGAATAAGCATTAAGATTATTCTTTTCCACATGCATGATAAATCAATACCAAACTCATATACATCTATTTCCAATTCGGCCTATAGATTTCAATAAGATTTGATAATCCCATTGAATCTAGAATTCCTAGAATTACAACTGTCACTTGGACCAACATTAACTCAATTCGAGTTAACTTGAATCTAACTATAGCATTCATAAATCTCAAGATAAGTAGTACTCCAAATCAATCAAAATATGAACACATAAGATGAAGCATAGGGATAAGAAACATATTCAAACAGAAAAATCAAATTATTAAGAACAAAAGTCTACCATAGATTCATTGATCAAAAATACATAAGGAAAAGAAGTATAAGAGTTTACCTACTCATGGATTGTTTCCAATCCATGAGAGGCTGGAAAACTTACAAAGAAAATAGGAAGAGAAGAGGGAGGCGGCGGCCTCCTCTTCAAAACCGCAAATCCTTCAAAAATAAAAAGAGATAAAAACTATTCTATGTGTCTAGGGTTTCTAGGATAAGAGGGTTTATATAGGGGACTGCCTAGGGTTTAATTTAGAGTTGTAGCTGACTTAAACTAACCCTAGGAACGTTCTGGGGCTGTTCTCCATATCTTCAAGCTGACCCAAATAGAATATATGGGCTCAATTGATCAAAAACGCAAGT
>AWUE01022906.1:0-14765 GCA_001974825.2 Corchorus olitorius | reverse complement strand
ATCCAAAAAAGGACTCTATAAAAGGTACAAAATTGGTGCTTTTGCACTTTTCTTCTTGTCAACACCTATGAACACAATTATAACCAATATAAGGCATAATCAAGCATAAAACACTCAAAAAGCATATGAAAAAGCTAATAAAAAGGTGTATGATTTTGGTCTGATCAGCAGTAGATGTCACGGGTCATTGGCGGCAACCCCTCTTGGATTACTTAATTGAGGGATCACTGCCGGAAGACCCTAAGAAAATGTATGCCCTCAGAAGGTTCGCAAAGAGGTTTTTTGTAGATGGTGGAATATTGTTCAGAATAGGCTTTAATGGGGAACCATTAAGGTGTCTTTCCGCAGTGGAAGCCAACACTGTAATGACAGATATACACTCCGGAGACTGCGGAGAACACCAAGGAAGGAAGAAATTATACCAACAGTTGGTGGCTTGTGGTTATTACTGGCCACAAAAGAAGAGAGATTCAAAAGAGCATGTGAAGAAATGCCGCACTTGTCAAATGCACGGAGGAATTATCCACACTCACCCTTCGGCACTACAAGACATGAGGACACCTTGGCCCTTCCATACCTGGGGGCTTGATCTGATTGGGCAAATTCACCCACCATCGGATGGGAAGAATTGGATCCTTGTTGCCATAGAGTAATTTACAAAATGGGTAGAAGCAATGCCTCTCTACAAGGCGACTAGAGATGCCGTATCAAAATTCATCAAAGAATTCATTGTTTGCTGGTTTGATATTCATTACAAAATACTGACAGATAACGGCACTCCATTCGTCAATCAAAAGGTGAACAAGCTCTTGAAAGCATACAAGGTCAAGCACAGGAGGTCAACAACTTATTACCCCCAAGGGAATGGGCAAGCCGAGGCAACTAACAAAGTGTTGCTCAAGATCCTTAGCAAAATGGTGTATGAGTATGAAGGAGCTGGAGTGAGCACCTCACAGATGCATTATGGGCCTACCGCGTGGCACCGCGATCCTCTACAGGCTTCTCGCCATATTCTCTGGTCTACGACAGTGAGGCAATCCTACCCGCAGAACTCGTGGTATCAACTGCCAGAATTTGGGCTTCCACTGAGCTTGATAGTTCGGTGGCCATGTGCGGGCGAAAAAGAATGCTAGATCTAGAGGGTATAGATGAAGCCAGGAATGTGGCAGCAGAGAACATGAGGAGGTACCAGCAAATCATGGCCAAGACCTACAACAGAAGGGTCAAACCGAAGGTGTTTTCACAAGGTCAGTTGGTTCTTAAGGCCGCAGACCACGTGAGAAGAAACCTCTCTTAGCCCTCCAAGTTTGCCCCAAGTTGGGATGGGCCCTATGTCATTGAGGAGGCCTTTGAAAGTGGATACTACAGAATTAGGGAGGTTGATGAAGCGACGTGGTCCGAATTAGTCAACGCGAAGTGGCTGAAGCCCTACTATTGCTAGAACGAATATTGTTCGAGTAGGCCTCTCTTCATTACCCATGGGAGGAGATTCCCTTGTACTGGGTCCTTTTGTTTACTACTTAAATAAATACAAAGAGAGTATCATTTGCCACATAATACTTCTTTGCGCATACTGCAGAAATACAGCTGCACCACACACACATTCACATATGAATATTCTAATATCTCACACAAATATGAATACTTTACACACATACGAATATTTCACACATGAATATTCTACATACATACGGGGTACTCCACAAATATTCATATTCCACACACATAATCCACACACACGAGTATTCCACAAATAAAGTATTCCACACATAAAAAAAAGGGCCACACATATGTGCCCAATGCCAAACACAGCCACAAAGGCAAAATTATCCAAGTTTTGAAATTCAAATAAAGACAAACAATCATTCCTCAAAGTCGAAACCCACATTATCACGCTTGTTAAGTTGAAGATAGGCATGCATGCAGTTGCCGCGCTCATCCGCAAACAACACTTCATCAACGGCCTCCTACTCTGCCTCAAGAACTTTGATACGACCCTCAGCCTCGGCAAGCTGTCTCAGGAGGGTATTCCTCAAATGATGGGCTTGCCTCAATTCGTTGCGAAGATTGTAGCTTCGCCGAACCTCAAGGCAATCAAAAAACTTTGTGGCAGCATGCGCATGAGCCACATCCTCAAGATGGGACTAAAATACGGCAACATCAAAGCCAACAGCAGAAGCATCATGGATGGGACTCTGCCATCTAAAGAGAAGATCCTCGGACACAGAGCTAAGTGGTGTCTGACTCATCTCCCTAACAACACAACATAGCAAGTCCAGATTAAAATTTGCAGCAGTAGGCCCCACTCTAACCCGAGAATCAAACTGCGGCAGAGATTTGGCAATTTTTTCGGCCCATGGCACGAAAGAAGACCGCACGAAGTAGGGAGTCCTTGGCACTGGCGATGTACCATCCTCAAGGTCTGGAAGGTCTTCAGATTTAAGAGAAACAAGCGGCCTAGTTCTCAGTCTGCCAATCAAATCCTCCACAGCAGCGGTATTATCCTCGTTCACTGCCGCAGTAACATCTGCCAAGACCACATCAACAAATGTCCCTCCTCCTATAGCAAAATCCACAGAACATAGTAATAAGGAAGGAGGAGGTAGATAGTCAGAAGAGGCAAGTAAAAGATAAAAGCAATGGCGCCATACCTTGATCATCAACTGCCACAGTATCATCTTGACCACCCACTACGGCAGCGCCATCACGGTCATCCAAAAGGCTAGTGTCATCACCACCATCCTTTTCTAAGGACGCAAGTTCCACGGTGACAGCATCACCTCCCTTAGCCAATGCGGTGACAGCAGCCTCTGGGATGAGAAAACTCTTATCTACGGCGGTCATATCAATATCATCAACTGCAGGGACTTACGTTGTGGCGCCAGAAGAAGTAGCAGTCAGTATAGGGTCACCTTTTCCAGCAGATGACTCGGGCTCAACTACCGCCACATCATCTGTAGATTGTGGAACATGAACGACGTTTCCAAAAGGAACGGCGACGACAAATGCCAAGCAAAGATGCGAAATAAAAAATAAAGAGAGAAGGAGCTTAATTATACCTGAAGGTTGGCCATCCCCTGCCTTAGAGAAGTTAGTGCCGTCATCAACCGTTGTAGAAGCATCGACAGAAGGGCTTTTACCTAAAAAAAAAAGAAAGAGAGAGAGGGGATGGTGTCAAACAAAGTAACAAAAGATTAAGGGCACATGAAAAGCAGGAATGAAGCCCAATGCCTCTACTGGAAGTACCTTTATCCATTCTAGTAAGATGAGCAAAAGGATTAGGTGCATGAGCAAGCTGACTGAAAGTACCAACAGAAACAAGGGAAGTAGCAAGGATGGCAGGATTGAAAGCACCTGGCCAAGAAAAGGAAGAAGAAAAGTAAGGGATCGGTCGCCTATGTGGAGCAAAGAAAAAACCTACTATGTGAGAAGCAACACTCACCAGAAGTGTCCACAGCCAATGGTGTGACATTCGAAAGAGGCTCAGAAGAAGACACGTCATCCAGTCCTGTGGTGTCCTGTTATCATGGATACTCAAATAAGCAAATGAAAAATGATAATACGGGATGATGAACAAAGAAGGAAGGGAGCTTGGGGATGCACATACCGAGGGTTGACCATGTGTGTTACTCCCAGACTTTAAGCTATGAGCTAATCTCGCACTAGTGCGGCGGGAAGCGGGCTTGCTGGTAACATCAGCTCTAATTTTCTTTGCACCGGAAGAACCTCCGGCGATGTCAACAGCCAGTTTAGGCCTAAGCTTGCGCTTGCGGCTGGGGGTTGCGGACTTGGTATTCTTTTCCTTTGGAGGGGCTAACTTCGCACTCTTTTTGGAGACTGGACGCCTGGCCTTTCTCTTTGCGGGGGTGCCAAGCTCAATAATGGCATCATCACTCTCATCCCCATCATCAGGTTTATCTCTAAGGTTAACAGTCCGGATCACACCTTCCTTAGCAATGAGAGCAGGCTCATCTGAAGAATCACCCCACAGTACCCAGCCACCCTCAGTATACTTATAATAGCCCGTGTCGCGATGACGCTCCACAAATTGCTTGTGAAGATCACCTGCCAGCAGCCTGCTACTGCTACGATCAACTGGCCTGCGGATGGGCTTGGCTGCAGAACACATGAAGGCACCAAGATCAGATATAAACCTTGCCCAATACTCAATCATGGCAGAGGTCATCACAGAGATGTATGCATCCCCTAACACCATCAATTTTATCTCCATCAAAGCAAAGCGCCCTTGAAAGCGCTGAACCAGGAATTCATTAATACATTGGGGCCAAGAAGGAAGTGTAGCTGAGGGCGCCAAGGGGACACCCTGGACATAACCAAACTGCTGCATAACGCGATCAGGCTGGTAACGTGTCACCCCAAAACTGCCAACTAGAGAAAGGAAGGGAAGAGGCCTTGGAGTCACGCAAACATAAGCTTCCAGTAAAGATAAATTGGTACCAGTCAAAACAATTTCACTAGGCTCAGAGCCTGTCGGCAGTAGAATCTCACTAATAGGTGGCTGGACAACATGAGATCGAGACTGGACATAAGGACGCCAAGTGAACTCCTCAACATCATCAAATACAGTATACAGGCGGGTATACTCAGTAGCAGGGACCTTCTTGCTTATCCAACCGCAGATACGGGGATAACCTCTAAAGCTGAATCCACCATCACCGCCCCAATCACAAGAATGCCGAGTCTCAATCTCCCTCAGAGAATTAAAGGGGACAGCGAAACTAGAATAATTCTCATACACAAAAACCTGCAGAAGAGGATAGGATACTGTGGTCTCAATCAGAAAACATCCGCCACCCTCCATCTCGTCATCAAAGAAAGTATCAAGCTGGTGGTAGAGTGTGCCAAGAACTAAAGGTGCCAAGGGGAAAGAAAAGCCTCGAGACAACTTTATAGCAACACGCACTAGCTCAATCAAGACTCTGTCACCAGGAAAACCACCAAACACAAATTTGCTCAACCACAGCAGTACGAGCGCGGCTCTGCGGTCAAGCACAGCTATATCATTGCCAGGTTTCCCATAATACTGCAGCCAATCAAAAAATTTGAAGTCTTAACATCGTTGAACTTTTTGCAAGCGGCAATGGTATGGTGGACTGTCAGGAGTGAGGATTCAATGGCCTGCTCATCCACATCAAGCTGAACAAGACGGGGGTTCAGGTCGCCAAGGATGGGGAGAAGAGTAGCTGCTGCAACATCTTCAAGAGTAACTGTAATGTCACCAAAGGCTGCAATAAAGGTGTGCGTAGACTTATTCCATCGCCGTAGCAAGAAACCCATTGCTTCACTATCAGCAAAGAACCTCCCTTTCCTCGCCAAACAAATGGCATCAAAGACCCGAGCCTGTATCAGAAGGTTCTTGAACCCGGCGTTATCTCTAAAATCTCTATCAATCCAGTTGTTCCGAAGAGTATTGAAGGAGCCAGCCGAGAAAACAGGGTGGATAGTTGCTAGAGTCAAGTCCCCTATTCCCAAACGAGCTCGAGAAGTCTCCTCAATAACAGGAAACCACTCCTTCCCGCAGTGGCACATTCACAAACAAGATGGAAGTCGTCCCCTGCAGAGGCAGTGTCATCCACTGCTCCATCTCTGTCGAAGTCCAAGATGCTATCAGATAGCTCCATCCAGGCATCATACAATGAGCCGACCTGCGTCAAGCTTACTTGCTTCGCCATGGCGCTACAAAACATTCAAAGAAGAGGGGAGAGACTCAATTAGCAAAGAGCAAGCAAACAGGACTTGGCAAGAAGTGAGCTCGAGAGGAATTAAAGAAGAAATCATACCTCCTAGAGAATGAGGCTGCTACAAGCCACGACAGTCAGTGACCAAATATACGACAATGGAAAATTGTGTCAGCCACAAAGCACCTATGCGGCGTCAACAATGGCAACCCAATCAAGATAAGGGAATAAAAAAATATGTTGCAGCAGCACAAAGTCGAAAGGAAGATGAATTTACCGCAGTAATGACGCGGGAGAAGCAAAGCCAGAATTGCAGGCCCACAGCAAAGTCAAATAATGGAACCTGCAGCAAAATTAACAAAAGTTCAAACACCACTGCCAAGAAGAAATTCCACAGAGATCAACAAATGGCATAACCAAAGTAAAGCCAGATTCACAAGAAATCACAAGTGATACGAATCTAGTTGTTTTAAGATTCAAATCCACCCTTGTGACCCGCCAAGAATTAACTTGAACAACTTTCAACTTCTAGATGTGTATGTCGACAATCTCACCCAAGCAATCTTCTTCTTTCGTCGGCCTTAGACCTCCAATTAGACCTGCAATTGAACACCTAAGACACAAGATTCACAAGCAATCAAGTATCATAACTTAATTGTTTGCTAGGACTCTACAAGATTGAAGAACCCTAAGTTTTGCTCAAACTAGAACAAAGAAGCTAAGATAATCAATTTGGGTAAAAACCTCAATTTTATTAATCAACTCAACTTATGTTTACAAGAGGGGTTTGGTGCCTTTATATAGGCATAGGGTGATGCCCTAGATCTAGAAAAATAACCTAATTTTCGTCCAAATATATGGCCTAGGGTAAAACTAGTCCAAACCCAACTAGGAAAAGGAAATAAAGACATAATTAAACAAGGATTGGACTTAATCAAATAAGGCCCAACCCAAATAACATCCAAACTTAAAAATAAGCTAATTAAAGATAGAATAAAGCCCACAATGGCCAAATTACAACTCTAATGACCTAGTGCTCATCGATTTCAAGAAGAATGCACAACTTGGAATCGATGGGAATATTCCTTTGTTAATGATCTCTAATGGCTTCAAATGATCTCCGATGGCTTTAAACTCTTCAAGATGAACTCTAATGAGGCCAAACAAAGCTTCCTTGAACCTTTTAGCTCTTGCCCTTGTCATTGGGCCTAATGGCATCTTCAATGGATCAAATGGCATCTTAGGCAACTCCGATGAGCTTGAAACTTCTTCCTTAGCATCTTCAAGCTTCTCCAAGACTCCTTGCCGCATATGCACATCCTCTCCATGATCTCCATTGAGCTCTTCAAGACCATGATGAGTCCTTGGCGCATCATCCCCTCTCCCTTGAAAAGGATTTGTCCTCAAATCTGCATCATTATCAAACAAGGATAAGTCCGAGACATTAAAAGTAGCACTTACATTACCATATTCACTAGGTAGATCTAGCTTGTAAGCATTGTTGTTGATCCTCTCCAAGACTTGGAATGGACCATCTCCACGAGGTAATAGCTTAAACTTCCTCTTCTCAGGGAACCTTTCCTTCCTTAGATGCAACCAAACCCAATCGCCAGGTTCAAAGATGACCTCTTTGCGCCCCTTGTTAGCATTCTTCATGTAGTGTTGAGTTTTCTTCTCAATTTGAGCTCTAACCTTTGTATGAAGATCCCTAACAAAATCTGCCTTGCGTTGCCCATCTATGTCAACTTGCACACTCAAAGGTAAACTCAACAAATCCAATGGGGTTAGAGGATTAAAGCCATACACACATTCAAAAGGTGAAAATCCAGTTGTACTATGTATGCTTCTATTGTATGCAAATTCAACATGAGGCAAACAATCTTCCCAAGTCCTTAAGTTCTTTTTAATCAAAGCTCTATGATACGAATCTAGTTGTGTTAGATTCAAATCTAGCCTTGAATATCTATCAAAGTCGACTTGAACTTCCTCAACTTCTAGATGTGTATGTCGATGACCTTCACAAGGTGAATCCTCTTCTTTCGTCGGCCCAAAGTCTCCAATTAGACCTGCAATTGTTAACTCTAGAACACAAGATTCACAAACAATCAAGTATCATAACTTAATTGTTTGCTAGGACTCTACAAGATTGAAGAACCCTAAGTTTTGCTCAAACTAGAACAAAGAAGCTAAGATAATCAATTTGGGTAAAAACCTCGATTTTATTAATCAACTCAACTTATGTTTACAAGAGGGGTTTGGTGCCTTTATATAGGCATAGGGTGATGCCCTAGATCTAGAAAAATAACCTAAATTTTCGTCCAAATATATGGCTTAGGGTAAAACTAGTCCAAACCCAACTAGGAAAAGGAAATAAAGACATGATTAAACAAGGATTGGACTTAGTCAAATAAGGCCCAACCCAAATAACATCCAAACTTAAAAATAAGCTAATTAAAGATAGAATAAAGCCCACAATGGCCAAATTACAACTCTAATGACCTAATGCTCATCGATTTCAAGAAGAGTGCACAACTTGGAATCGATGTGAATATTCCTTTGATGATGATCTCCAATGGGCTTCAAATGATCTCCGATGGCCTTTAACTCTTCAAGATGAACTCTAATGAGGCCAAACAAAGCTTCTTTGAATCTTTTAGCTCTTGCCCTTGTCATTGGGCCAAATGGCATCTTCAATGGATCAAATGGCATCTTAGGCAACTCCGATGAGCTTGAAACTTCATCCTTAGCATCTTCAGCTTCTCCAAGCCTCCTTGCCGATATGCACATCCTTGCCATGATCTCCATTGTGCTCTTCAAGACCATGCTGAGTCCTTGGCGCATCATCCCCTCTCCCTTGAAAAGGATTTGTCCTTAAATCTGCATCATTATCAAACAAGGATAAGTCCGAGACATTAAAAGTAGCACTTACATTACCATATTCACTAGGTAGATCTAGCTTGTAAGCATTGTTGTTGATCCTCTCCAAGACTTGGAATGGACCATCTCCACGAGGTAATAGCTTAAACTTCCTCTTCTCAGGGAACCTTTCCTTCCTTAGATGCAACCAAACCCAATCGCCAGGTTCAAAGATGACCTCTTTGCGCCCCTTGTTAGCATTCTTCATGTAGTGTTGAGTTTTATTCTCAATTTGAGCTCTAACCTTTGCGTGAAGATCCCTAACAAATTCCGCCTTGCGTTGCCCATCCATGTCAACTTGCACACTTAAAGATAAACTCAACAAATCCAATGGAGTTAAAGGATTAAAGCCATACACACATTCAAAAGGTGAAAATGCAGTTGTACTATGTATGCTTCTATTGTATGCAAATTCAACATGAGGCAAACAATCTTCCCAAGTCCTTAAGTTCTTTTTAATCAAAGCTCTAAGTAAGGTAGACAAAGTCCTATTAACTACTTCAGTTTGACCATCAGTTTGAGGATGACAAGTAGTTGAAAATAACAACTTAGTACCTAACTTAGCCCACAAAGTTCTCCAAAAGTGACTTAAGAACTTAGCATCTCTATCACTCACAATCGTTTTAGGCATTCCATGTAGTCTAACAATCTCTTTAAAGAACAAATTAGCTACATTAATGGCATCATCGGTTTTAGTACATGCAATAAAGTGTGCCATCTTAGAAAACCTATCAATAACCACAAAGATAGAATCTTTACCTCTCCTAGAACGAGGTAAGCCTAACACAAAATCCATGCTAATATGAGTCCATGGTTCATGACGAATAGGCAAAGGAGTATACAATCCATGATGTTTAGATGTAGATTTAGCTTGCAAACAAGCAATGCAACTAGAAACATGCTTCCCTACATCATATCGCATCTTAGGCCAAAAGAAGTGTTCATGCAAAATTTCATATGTTCTATCAACACCAAAGTGACCCATTAAACCACCCTCATGCGATTCCCTCACAAGCACAAAACGCAAAGAACAAGTAGGTATACACAATCTAGATTCTTTAAACAAAAATCCATCATGCTTATAATACTTCCCAAATCCAGAATTCTCACATGCTTTAAACACATCACTAAAGTAAGCATCACTAGCATATAAGTCTTTAATAAACTCAAATCCAAGAAACTTAGAATCAAGCATGGAAAGTAAAACATACCTCCTTGATAATGCATCGGCCACAACATTCTCCTTACCTTTCTTGTAGCGCACCACATATGGAAAGGATTCAATGAACTCAATGAACTTGTATCGCACACCATATGGATTGAGTTCAATTTCTCTAATGGATGACAATCCACTAGGAATTTCCTTACAGAAGTAAGCTACAAACTTCCCTCTTTGTATCAAAACAAGTCCAATTCCTACAAAATCACTTAAACAAAACACAATTTTGCTTGGAATATCTCCAGCCAAGTTGTTAGTACCCATTAGTGTATTTCGAAACAAAGGTAAGATCAAAACAGAATTCTCATGCAAAGCACTCTTAATCTCACTCTTAGTAGCTAACATACACTCTTGAACAACTTTCTTAGAAGTCTCTTTTCTTTCACCCCAAACAGTCCTATTTTCAATGCTATGATCAACCAAAACAGATTTGTTTTCATCACAATTAGCATCCAAAACAGAATTTGTTTCATCACAAACAACACCTAAAACAAATTTAGTGTCATCACAAACAACACTTAAATTAGGTTTGGTATCATCACTAACAACATCTAAAACAGATTTCATGTCATTGCAAACACACTCAAATCAGGTTCAGAATTACTCTTTGAAAATAAGGTTGTTTTATCATCAAAACAATCAACAATTTGAGAATCGGTGTTACCCTTTTCTTTAGCCCTAAATTCATCATCCAATTTAGCAAAATCATCTCTCACTTTAATTTGATCTTTTAAAGCTTCTTGAAGTGATAAAGGAACTAAAGTAACAGGCCGCTTACCATGCATAAAAGAGTACTTGTTTGTCTCACCATCATGCTTCACCTTGTTGTCAAATTGCCAAGGTCTCCCAAGCAACACATGACAAGCTCGCATTGGTAGCACATCACACAAGACATCCTCTTTGTACCTGCCCAAAGAAAGAGTAACCAAAACTTGTTTGTTAACCCTAATTTCTTCTCTATCATTGATCCAACTTAAGCTATAGGGTTTAGGATGTTTAGAAGTAGGTAGTTGTAACTCTTTCACCAAATAATCACTAACTATGTTTTTACAACTATCTCCATCTATAATCACACTACTAGGCTTTCCATTCGCATACATCCTAGTATGGAACAAATTCTCCCTTAGAACATCCCCTTTTACATAGGCACTCAAAGTTCTCCTATCAACCAAACTAAGTGGAGCTTGTTGATTTTGAGCTTGTTGATTTTGAACCCCCAAGGCCTCAATTCTTGTTGTTATAGTGCCTAATTGTTGCATGATAGCTTGCAACGAGGTAGCCACATCATTGGCTTGATTTTGATCTCCCATTATACCTACACACAAAGAAAAGTTAGTAATAAAAATCCCTCACTAGTGTGTGTGTGATTTACCTTTGTTGTGCTCTCGTGTTTGCACTCAACCTATGGATTGGCGATCCACTACTCTCTTAATGATCTCACAAGATTATGCCTTTTTCTAGCTTCAATAGGCCTAATAAGAGCAAATTGTTAGAGCCTCCTTTCTTCTCGTGACCTACTTGAGGAACAAACAATTAACTTGAGTGAATAAAAAAAAAGTGTTCTTTATACAATCCAAACAGCCTTTTGTCTCCCAAACTTGTTGCACAAAACACAATCAACACAAATCAATCAATTTAATCAAAAGAAAACCCTAGTACCACTTAGATCCAATTTTAAACCATTTGTCTCCAATAGGGTTTAAACCTGAAATTTTTCAAATTAGATTTCAATTCACAGCAAAAACAACCCAGGAATCTCAAATAAGCAATCAATTAGGGTTAGATGCAAACAATTGACTCAATTGCTCAAAACAAACCCTAATCCCCAATATACCCGGATAAGAACCCTAGGTCAAAGGTGCGGCAGACACAAAAGATTTTTTTGATTTTTTTTCAGTATTTTTCCCAGAAAGATCACACTAAAAGAAGTCTAGATCTCAAATTTCAAAGCTTTCCGAGCTCAAACGAAGCCAGAATAAATTTCACAAGTTTCTGGTCGAAATTTTTTTTATTTTTTTTGATATTTTTCGATTAAACTACAAGGTATGAGGACTCCAAATCTGAATTTTCAAGTCGATTGGAGTTAAGATAAAACCACAATAAATTTTTGAATTTTCGGAATTTTCAGATCTAGAAAATTTGAAAAAACTTGATGGATGAGATGGATGAAAAACTTGATGACAAATGAATAGAAGGATAGATTTACCGATTGAAGATGACAACCTATGCTCTGATTACCAATTGATACGAATCTAGTTGTTTTAAGATTCAAATCCACCCTTGTGACCCGCCAAGAATCAACTTGAACAACTTTCAACTTCTAGATGTGTATGTCGACAATCTCACCCAAGCAATCTTCTTCTTTCGTCGGCCTTAGACCTCCAATTAGACCTGCAATTGAACACCTAAGATCACAAGATTCACAAGCAATCAAGTATCATAACTTAATTGTTTGCTAGGACTCTACAAGATTGAAGATTCCTAAGTTTTGCTCAAACTAGAACAAAGAAGCTAAGATAATCAATTTGGGTAAAAACCTCAATTTTATTAATCAACTCAACTTATGTTTACAAGAGGGGTTTGGTGCCTTTATATAGGCATAGGGTGATGCCCTAGATCTAGAAAAATAACCTAATTTTCGTCCAAATATATCGCCTAGGGTAAAACTAGTCCAAACCCAACTAGGAAAAGGAAATAAAGACATAATTAAACAAGGATTGGACTTAGTCAAATAAGGCCCACCCAAATAACATCCAAACTTAAAAATAAGCTAATTAAAGATAGAATAAAGCCCACAATGGCCAAATTACAACTCTAATGACCTAGTGCTCATCGATTTCAAGAAGAATGCACAACTTGGAATCGATGGGAATATTCCTTTGTTGATGATCTCCAATGGCTTCAAATGATCTCCGATGGCTTTAAACTCTTCAAGATGAACTCTAATGAGGCCAAACAAAGCTTCCTTGAACCTTTTAGCTCTTGCCCTTGTCATTGGGCCTAATGGCATCTTCAATGGATCAAATGGCATCTTAGGCAACTCCAATGAGCTTGAAACTTCTTCCTTAGCATCTTCAAGCTTCTCTAAGACTCCTTGCCGCATATGCACATCCTCTCCATGATCTCCATTGAGCTCTTCAAGACCATGATGAATCCTTGGCGCATCAACAAGGGCATCATCAATCGACCAAGCCATTTGAAATAAAGTAAAAAAAAAAAAAACCCTAGCCCTGCCGCCGACGAGGCCGAGCCAAGCAACCGAGGCCGCCGCAGCAAGCAGCCACAGCGGCCCAGTCGAGGCCGAGGCCGGACTACGCCGGCGATAGGGAACCCACACCAACGCACGGCCGACGCGACGTTAACGGAAACCCAGAGACCAAACGGCGGTGCTTTTTTAAAAAAAAAAATAAAAGAAGAAGAAGAAAAGAGAAAGAAGGTAGCGCCGCAAGGAGAGAGAGGGGAAAGCGAGATTACTCTTGCAAGAGGAAGTTTGTAGTAGGAGTGGAAGAGATGAAGCAGATTCGGGAGTTGAAGCGGCGAGATCAGGAGGCGCTACTTTCAAGAGAAAAGGGAGGAAGCGAGATGATTGAAGAACAAAAGGAAGAAAAGGTGCAATTGACGAGGGAAGTAGAAGCGTCGGGTCTGAAGGAAAAGAAAAGGAAATTTTCTTTTTTTTTTCTTTACAAAAAAAAAAGAGAAATCGTGTGGGGATAAGGAAGCAGAAGCGTCAGTCTTGGCTTGGGGTAAAAATTAAAGTTTCTAAGTATCCACCCATATGTATGCATAATTACATATGTGATACATATGTGAGACGCTTGAGAATAAAATCGACGAAAGGGAGGAGCAGCTCAACAGTGGCCATAATGGGATCATTCAACGATTCTCATTCCCGAGAAACCAGGTTCAGTCCCAGAAGTAAGGGGCAAGCAAATACCCTTTGGAAAAACAAGAAGGGTTCAATGGGACCAGGCGTCCTTGAGGAACAAATGAGCAAGCAAAGAATTTGTTTCCTTGGAAAAGTAATCACCACTCTGAACCCAGCAGCAGAAGCCGCCATTGCAGAAAAGTCTTGTCAAGAGAGTGTTCCCACCAAAAGGCCAATTTTGCCCCTCTTCAAACTTGATTATTTGAGTTCATTTGAGTTCAAGACTCGCACAGTGCAAGTCTTTCACTCAAAGGGGGCTAAATGTTAGGGGTCAAAACGGTGAGACCCAAAGCTCACAAAAAGGCCCAAACACACATCATGTCATCAAAATCTACCCATCACAACACACATAAATAACCCTCTTTATAACAAGGGTCCATGGTTTTATCACAAACCCACCACATTTGTAATGGGCCACCAACACAAAGGGTCCAATAAAGCATGCTCATGCATTCAGGGCCTAAACCAAGCTTATGGCCCAATGAGTCACAAACGCAAGCCGAAGCCCGCCACATTAACACACAGAGTCAAAGATTCCACGGCGAAGGGTCTCCATCGTCACATGGCGATTGTTGCAGCGCCGCTTAAGGGGAACCCTGGATGCCGCAGGAAAGATGCCAAGGAGCGAATATTGCCAAAGGGAGTAACCGTTTACTCAATCCCATATTCAATTACGTTATGAAAAGCTAATTATCACAAAGAAAACACACTAATCCATGGATTTGCAGGGAACGTGGACCAAGACCACGAAGCGGGAAAATACTTTGAAGGAGTGGCTTGGATGGCATGTGAGGATGGGAATCTGCCAAGGGTTATTTTTGGGCGAGACAACTTGCTTGGGAGTTGTCTCCCACTTCAAAGATAAGGTATTGGCAAGAAAGGGAAAGAATCCGCAGCGGCTGACTTGCTGCAAGAATCTCAGAGGTGAAGTCGACCCAGCACTAAAAAAGGCAACACGATTCAAAATTGAAGGAAAGCAAGCTCAGGCATAACCCGATATGGAAGA